>VWZX01002693.1:136583-206751 GCA_013399015.1 Galbula dea | reverse complement strand
CTCCGGTGGCCGGGGGTCTCGCCGCTCTCCCCGCGGGCTGCGGTGGTGGAGGGGCTGGCTGGGCAGCCGCAGGACTCTGAGCGGCTCGGCTGGGCTCTGCTGGGGGGAACGGGCAGTACCTGAAACTGTGTTACGGCGTTGCAGCCTTCGTCCGTCGCTCGCTCTGTCTGTCTCCCAGGGTGGATCTCGTACCTGCAGTCTGGCGGCTTGTTCTTGTTGTTAATTTTGCGTTGTTTGCCTTATCCACGCGCGGGGATTGATCGCTCACTTGTGTAAGTTCCTGGGGGTTATTGTTGTGTATGCCTCCTTGCAGATGGTGGTCAACTTTTTGCCTTTTATTTTGATAATACGTGCGTGTTTCGCAGTGTGTGCATGTAAATAATTACGTGATGCATCCCTGTGTGTACGTATGTGTGTGCGCACAGAAACATGCATCCCTGCGTACGAAAGGCACCGGGGGAAAATAGCCCACCCTGCTGATGCACACTCAGATGATTTGCTCCATTTGCCCAGTCCTAATGCCCTTTAAAGACACGGTGCATCTTTTGTTTGCTCCTTACGATTTCCTGTGACTGTCATCTTGTTTTAATGACAACTTATCTGGGGTGGGGGTGAGGAGGAAGTGAGTTTCAAGTTTGGGATCTCTTCTCTTGTTGGCATTGTGGTGAGTTGCAATATTGTAAAATCATGGTGTGCTGATGATGTGCCTTTATTTGATACTTTATAGGTCACTATCACATGACAAAGGCTTTGAGACAGCTTCATCTGTTTGTAATTTCCATTTGCCCTCCTGGGTAAGTATGTAAACTGTACACACGGAAAAAGAACTCGATTTCTGTTGATAAGATAGAGGTTCTCGTGCTGCTGCTTTTTACATGGAAGATGCTTGCTTGGGTTTTAGCACCTCAGAAAACATGTCTTCTCTGGGTGCTCATAGCAACTGCTAGATCACAAAGTTTGCATGTAGAGGTGGGTCTGAATAACCTGAAAATTGTGTGGCTGTGCATATTCACATCTCTCAACTTTTTTTTTGTTAAACCTAGTTCTGTAAAGATAATCAGATGATTGACTAAAGGCAAAACTTTTAAACCAAAGTAACATTAGAATATGCAAAGTGCAGTGCACAGGTCAAAAACTTAATAAGAATGTAAAGTCCTTTTAAAACTAAGTGGTAGTAAAAATATGAAAATATAAACAGAACAGGTAATTAGGAATCTCTGGAGGTCAAGCATCAGTGTGAAGTTTAGCAGAACTGTAATATTACTGCAACAGGACTTGGTTCAGTTTTAACACATAAGCCTGAGAGCTGATTAGAATTCCATCCATGCTCTTTCTCCGTTACTGTTTTTTCTTTTGTCATTGATTAATGCAGGTAACTTGTCAATTTGAAGGATGAATCTTAGTGACTGATTTACTAGTATCCTAAGCTTTCGGGTACACAGCCTTTTTGGTGTTTTGTTTTGGTTTTTTTTAATCTGTGTTCTGGGGAAAGTTTTGACACCTTTTGAAGGGTTTGACATCTTTTAAGCTGAAGTGGTAGTTTAAAGAAGAGGCTCTGAATTTGTGGGGTCACATTCATAGATGACATAAAAGAAGTGACACTTAGCACGCTTCTCATAAAGTTGCCGGTGGTGGCACTGAGCTGCATGTGGCTCAAAATGGGGAAGTGGGAGGTAATATATATTTATTTTTTTCTGGTACTGTTGTGTACGTAATAAAAACCAAGACAAGATGGTTTGGGGTAAGCTTAGTACTCATAAATGCCAATGATTAATAACATACTCTTGACCTTTTCCAGGCAGCGTATAGTAGGCACAGAATAAGTGATGGTCCCAAACATTCTGGCTCAAAGGGGGCTGTTGGGAGCAGCTGTTCTGATGTGATATGATGACCACAAAACTAGTCTTAAGGCTGGGAAAGCTGCTGTGGGGAGGTAGTTTGAAGGGAAGATTCTGCTTGTTCTCCAGTTCTTGCTGACTTGCACCCAAATTTCAGTGTTTTGGATTTTGTGGGCAGTGAGGTTGGTATGTCTGAGAGTATAAACACCAAATTAAATTACTGAGATTCTTTATGGCAGTTGCTTCTAGTTTTATGGTATTACTGACAAGGATCATGTTTTGTGTAGAGTAATCAACGCAGCAGTTTTTACAGAGTAAAAACGTGTTGGGAAATTAAAAAACTGACAGTCTTCAAAATACTGTTCAGGGTTGAATGCAAATGCACTGATTTCTGAATTTTTCTGTGTTTTCAGGTGAGGCTCAGATTAGAGTGTTGTAAATGCTGAAAACCTTCTTTATTTGCAGTAGTTCTAAAGGGTACTGAGCAAGAATAGCTCAGGGGCCTTACTTCAGGTAGTATCTCCAGTCATTACCTGGTTTTAATTTTATGTGATGAAGTCTTTTGGAGTTTTGATCCTAGAGATAAAATGGTGATCATAATCTGACCACAACTTTAAGAGGAGCGGATCTTGATTTTTCTGCATAGTGCTGAATGGAGGTCTTACTGATGTTGACCTGGTGTGAACAAATCCCAAAGAAAAGAAGAGGAGGATATCTTTTTGAAAAATAAGGCATAATAGAAGCTTTAGAGGAAGCAGAGAACTAAATTTCCTCTTAGCTTGAAAAAAGGTAATAAAAATAATGTGCTTAGTTAAGGGGAGAATAGAGATTTCATTAGATTTCTCCGTGACTAGAAACTTCCACTTACTTTAGAAGGCTTTTACTTTGGCCAAAGCAAAGATATTTCTTTTGTTACACAGTCCTCAGTAAAGTTTGTGAATGGAGTTTAGTCATACAGTCTTGAGGTAGAGGTGAGAGACTTGGGTTCCCATCTTGATTAATGAGAGCTGGTGTGTCACAAGCTAAAAAGGGATGAGCCACTTAGCAAGGGGCTTTGTGAATGCTTCAAAAATTGGCCCATGGTCTCAAAAGTTCGTTGCATACTCCCGTCCCTCTTGGCACAGTGAGCTAATAAGCCATTTCAAGCAGACACGTAATTTAGGACAAATTTAACTGATTCCTGTGTTGAGGTAAACTCAAAATACTTAAGAAGCTTGCCCTCCATGCTTTTGAGTTTTTTTGCTTGCTATGAACCCCTTGCTTGCAAAACTTCCATCGATTTCAGCAGGAGGTTTATTTAGGAAAGGAGTGTAGGAGTGATGGTGAGAGGAATTTGCCCGTGTTTTATTTTCCCATTCAAGGAAGAAAACCTTTCTCTTTTCATAGCTGTTGTGTGAATAAGTAAAGATACTAAATGTCAGTTTTCCACATAAAATATAAGAGATAATTGTGCAGTTGTTTTATAGCTAGTATTTTTGCTTTTCATCCAGAATGATCTTAATACACTTTGTTCGTAAATTAGTGGTTCCATAGCTTGTGATCCTGTAGGCATGTGAATATCTTTAAGCAGATGACAAGTCTTGTTAAATTCACTGGTATGATTGCTCCCATTCAGAACTTGGAAGCTATTCCATGTTGCTGCTGCTTGTGGTCTGCAGGCTGAGGATGTGCAACACGTCCAAAGCTCAGTCAACATGGCGTTAAGCAGGGCAGTTTTCTGGCATAGAGCTGGTTGCAGAGTGGTATGGAGAAAGGAAGTTTTGACCAAGCAAGCTGGGGAGAGGTAGTCTTCCATTGCATGTAGTGGTGGGGAAGGTGCAGGGAAGGTAGATGAGACCTGCAGTGTGCAAGGCTCTGCTGTAGTGTCAAGGCTGTGAATGCACCCACAGTGAAATCTGGGTAGCTGGGAGGTGGAACACTGCCTCTCCTTTGACAATACGTGGCACATGTAGCGTTCAGGCCTCCCTCCGTATCCGAAAGTGGCTCCTTGGTGGAGGAAGGTACTATAAATTGTAGTTGGAACTGAAATGAAACTCTGATTTTAATTTCTGGGTGTCCCACAGGCTGTCTTTGTGAGCTCTGGTAAGTGGTGTAATTGAAACAAGAGGCCACTTTCCAAATTTTGGACCCAAGTTGAACTTCCTGTGCCCTGCCGCAGGGGTGGCCCACCACAGCTGCCAGTGGAGTCAGGAGCAGTGCCATGGCCTGCTCTGGCTTCCAGGGTTAAAGCTTATTCCTGGAAGCACAGCCTTGTGTACCTTTGCCACCTGCAAATGGAGACTAATGATACTTCCCTGTACCATTAAATCATATGGTGCCCATACACTGGGACAGTTTTCCTAAGTGAATTAAGTTTTGTGCTGTGAGGATTGTTGTTGGGGTTTTGGGGGGGGTTGATTTGGTTTTGTTTGGGTTTTTTTTAAGCAATATGGATAGTGTTTTACATTACTGTAGCCTTAATTTCTGTTTTCCTCCCTGCTTAGAAGTCTGTAAATAATAGTCATATGTATTTCAAAATATTCTGGAGAAGAAAAAGGAAGAAGTTAATTTTCTGACTTCTGTGTTATAAACTTTATTTCTTTTCCTTCTACCATGTTCCCCCACTTTCCTGGAGTATTATTGGTAGAAGCTTTTTAATTCTGTTTTATGTCAGAAGATTTTGAGGACTTGCTTCCTTTTGATGATTTGATTTTTTTATTTATTTATTTTTTTTTAAAAGATCACTAATAATGCAATTTTTCGCTCTGAGAGCAATGTGGTAAGCCTGGTGCTAGTGGACATGTGAATTTCATAAGACTCCTACAGCTGTCACCTTTCTTAACAGTTTCAAAAGGAGTAAGACCCGAACCAGCATAAGGACTGCTCTTAGTAAGAGTGGCTTCTTGGGCTGCTATNAAGGGGGGGGGGGGGGGAAATCACACACTGCTCTCTTAATAATAATGATGACTTTATTAATAATTGGCGCTTGTAGGCATGCCTTATTTCATTAGCTTGTGTCCTGTCTGGTGAAGTACATAAGCTGTACTTAAATCACACACCTCAGAACAAGGAACAATCATTTTGATCCTCTTTTTAGGCATCTGAGATGCAAAACAGTGAAGCAGTGTAGGTTTGCCTGTGTTCATTTAGCAGGTTAGCATGAGCAGGGAATGGAACAAAATCTGCATCTGACTCCTTAGTTTCATGTCCTTTCCCTTGGTGCATGCTACCACTCTGAAGCTTACCTGGTAAATGCCTGTCTTGACGTGTGAGTCATCTCTCTGAATTCTGTGCCAGGTGGGCATCTTTTGCTAAGATTCAACTTTCATTCATAATGTCACTTAAAAACAAAACAGAGCAACAACAACAAACCCCCCAAAACACCAAAAAACCCCAAACGAATCAAGTGAAAAAACAACAGAGAATACCTTCAGAGTAGTGTGAAGTTACTGACTTTAAACTCAGTTCTACTTTAGACTCTCTTGTCAATAAATATAAGACATTTATCTTAAAGAGTTTTTGTTACTAAGCATGATATTTAAGCTGATGATGACACTCTTTATTATATTACAGTGTTTATTAAATACTAACTTTTGTGTGTTAACTTTTATGAAGTAAGTTACTGATTTCCTACAGTGAAATCTTTAAAATATGCATTGGTCTGAAATGATTCTTTACATTCTTTATTTTTCATATTTACAATCTAATGCAAAATCACAGCCTTTCTTACAGAAACATGGAATTGACAGAAGCAGTTGCTGTGACACAGTATTGTGATAAATAGGGCAACTTACGAATTTGAACTTTTGTTTCTAAACCTGCTAAACATATTTCATTCTGTAAGGTTTTCAGGTTTGCTGGTTACTGATGTTTTGTTACTGAGAATATGGATTGGCTTTGATTTTTAAACAGGAGTTGTATTTGAAGAGGAAGGCATACTTCACTTAATGGCTGAGCATAGACCTAATGGTAATATTCTCAAATTATACCAGCATTTTATTATTTTTAATATAAATATGATTACATAAAAGATAAATCAACAAAGAGGAAAGTAAGGGTTTGACACTTTTCCAGTGTTTGTGCTTTTCCCTTTATAGCATACAAATGTATAATGTAATAGCAAGTCCTTATGAGCATGGACAATTCAGCATGGGAAAATAAACTAGCTTCAGGCATATCTGAGTACAAAGAAAGCTAGTACAACAAAATTTTGATTTTTAGTGAGGGGAAGGAAAGTTAACAGCATTTTATAAGACTACACTAAGAAAATCAGTTGCTTAGGAAGCATGGAATTTTTATTGTCAGAAATCTTCCACGTGGGTGTTTTGATACAAGAGATTTTTATAAAACGTAGCAATTGCTGAAAATAAGAAGCTGCATTTTTGTGACCCTTCATGCCACGGAGAGCCTCATTTAGATAAATATAATTCAGTGGACTTGCACAACATGGGATCTGTGGAACTTAATTCAAGTGGAAGGTCTCTTGACATGAAGCTTAACAAGTCCTGTCTACACCTTTCCATGCTGAGGGGAAGTGGGAAGGTGCATCTTCCCTCTGCCTGCTTGTTGTTTGACTTTTTAGTATTCCTGTTATTATTTATTTCTGAAAGGCTGAATGTATGTAGCAAATTGTTGAGGAGTTTGCTTTGAGACATTGTGAAACCACACTAACTGCATGTTCAGCTGTGGCATTACTCTCCCCTTATGTAAGTGTAGCAACAGAAAGATTTCTGCTGTCTACCCTCTCAGGAGGGGCTTTGTCCTGCCCTTTTGAAACCTAGATCTCCCTTTGGCAGGGCTGGGCATGCACATTAAAGGTACTGTTAATGAGAGCTGAACTGGCCCATGGCAGGATTCATTTGAGGAAAGCTTAAACCTGCTCCCGGGCCTCTGGTGGGCTGGGTCATGGCTTGGTGACTATACCATACTGCTGCGTGTGCCAGGCAGCACTTCACTGCTATTGGGTTGATGGCTTTGAACCTATACCTTTCAGTCCTCTCCACAGAATGTTTCTTCTGCCAGCTATATAAGGACTTCTAAACACATGTGGTGTCAGAAGTTGTCTCGTTTTTCGTTTCTTTCTTTCCCTCTGGTTTTATTTCTCATCCGTACAGTGTCCTGCTAAACAATCAGGACTTGCCCAGCTGTGGGAGTGGGTAAGGCATGTCATAGAATAATAGTTAGGATTGTATCTCTTGCAGAATACAAGTCTTCACTCTTCAGCCTCTGTGTTCTTTTATGAAACAAATAATCCTGGGATTTTGGTAGCGTATGTGAGAGAATGCATTATTTTTCGGGGTTTATCTTTGTGGTTGTCAAAACAATGTTTAAGAGAATGACATCACAAGAGATTTGGAGATGAAGCTGGACAGAGAAAATCTTGGGAGAGAATGTAAGAAGTGAAGGAGAACTTAATTTTTCTGCCTTGTTTTAGGCTCTTCGGTGTGGAGTAACTGCACAAAAGTCAGTGGAGCTGAAGCGTTGTGATGTTCTACATTAAAATGTCTGTGAAAGTTGAGAGGGACTTGCTTTCATTTTTTATTTTTTTTTGCCAGGTTTATGAAAAAGGCATTTTTGTGGTTGACCATGTTTGATTTGCTTTCCACAAGTGGTCTTTGAACGATACCAGTTCTACAGTGAGCCACATCATGCTGATTTTACTTATTTATTTATTCCTTATGGGGTGAATTACAAGGACATCAGTGTGTCTTCTGTCTACTGATGAGCTCAATCCTGCAGCTACAGCTATGCAAACAGATTCTTAAATAAAAGGCCAGAACCATATCTCCACTGGCAATGTGCAACCTGTTACAGATCTGCTGCCTGTAGTTGCTGGTGGCCTGTAATTGCTCAGGAAAGCTGCAGATTTCACATTATTCTTAATTATGGATGTGCAGATTAGTCCTGCCAGGGTCATGCACCTGTTGTACTCAGTGATCAGTGCACAAGCTTATAGACACTCCCTGACCTGATGATGAGCAGCAGTACAGGAAGAGCTAGGAGTAGAGACATTGCTGAAAGATGCAGTGTTCCTGTAAATGAAAAGAGGGTAGAAGAGCATGAAGTGTGAGAATACCCTTTTGGTAGATGAGACATCTTTTGGCATGTATGCCATTTTGTTTGAGGATGTTTGCTTCTCAAGTTGGTTATATGCTTAGGCAAAGAAAACATTATGATGTACTGCAAATCAGTGGTTGGAGATGATGGATTTGGAAAGAAGTAGTGTATTCACCTCCACTTCATTGGTGAGTCTGGCTTTGCACGTTCTTCCTCTTTGGAAAATGTTTCTTTATACCCAGGTTTCACGTTCAATAGTGCAAACTGCCTGCCTGGCAGAGTTCTAGTCAGTAAGTGCTCTCTGCTGCAAACTTGTGAGTTTTGGGGTTTACCTCTTGTTTGGATATGTCTGTATTTTTTTTTCTTGTTTAAGTAAAGTGACTTTATTTGTATTTCTTCCCTCTAATTTGTTTGAGGTACTCTTTCATACATTGTATTCAACATCAGTCATCAAGTGCTCATAATATATTTTGAAACAAGTATGCAAAATTGCAGCATGATCCAGCACTGATTACAGAGCTATGGCATATGAATTAATAAGAAAATAAAAATAGCATAATTAATTTCCAGCTGCTTTTGGAGAAACAGAGGTGTTTATAGAGGGAAGTTAGTGAAAATGAAGAATTACAGAACTGGTAGCAAATATATTAATGCAAGTAACTATTCACAATTTACTTCCTCTGTTCTATTGATTAAAAATGGGTTCTAGGGCTGAAAGAGTCAGCAGGAGCTCTAGTGTCATTCTTTTACAGCTATTGGGTGAATTGAAGAGCACAAGTGTCAGAAAGTTTTTTACTTTATTTCTTAGTACAGACAACCCTAAATAAGGGAGGTAAATTAAGGATAGCTAAGTGTAACAGGTGGTTGATTGTTTCCATTTTCTGTTAATATGAGAGAGGAATGCCTATGTGTGTGAAGGGAAAATTATCTTTTAAGTGTTGCACTTGATAGTGAACAAGTATGCTGTTTCTGTCTTCTGTATGTGCTTGATTGTGCTTTTCTCTCACCTCAGCACTGTGCACCGAAGCAGCAGAAGGTAAATCAAGTCTATGGTTAAAAGTGACCCAGGCAGAATCTTGCACTGTGAAGGCCCTCGCTGCAGTCTAGACTGTTAGTTTCCTTTGAAGGAAACTGTCAGAGGGATCTGGATGCTGAGCTGCAGGTTTTTGAAATCTCTACTTAGTTTGCTGTTACTCAGGGCTGCCCTGTTGTTTAGGTGGGAGCTCCAAACAAAGCTTTGGGCCTGTGTACCAGCAAAGTCTTTCTGATTTTTAATCAGCAAAGGAAGATCCTGCCCTCCAGAGAGACATGTCTAGAGGAAACAGATACAGTGAAGTGGGCTGTTGGGGATGTCCTTGTTGAGCTTTCTGTTTCACTGTACCATGTGGCACTGGAGCCAAAGGTAGTAAGAGGATGCTGGAGTGTGGGGAGGGAAGCACCTGAGAAAACTGGCCAGATAACTGTGTTTTGTCCAAGAATTATCCTGCTGAGTTTTGTGCCATGGGTGATCTAGTTTCTCTGTTCAGTCTTGCTTTCTTGCATCTTCAACCCACAGAGCTCCATTTGTGGAGACAGAAAGAGAAAAAGGAGAACGGGAGTGAGGCAGTCATCACAGGCTATCAGTTGCAGGAGAGAAGAGCACAGTTCAGGTCTTCCAGTGAGGACAGTGTGTGTTTTCCTATTCAAGGATCATAGTGGGGAAAAAAAAAAAAATCTCCTGAGTTGGGGGATGGTGTTTTGTGGAGTGCTAACAGGCTTTGCAGAGATTGAGCAGGGCTAAAGGAGAGAGTGGGAGCAGGCACAGTGAAAGGAGTTTTTTACACCTCATGTTCCTGGCTCTTGTGAGCCCCTCTGTACATACATGTCTGCTGCCTTGACATTCCAGTTACACCTACTGAACTGATTTAAGTCATGATTTCGGTCAATAAACACTTGGTTTAAATTGGTGGTTTTAATCTCATTTTGCTTTAGTACTTCTGTGTTTGTTTTCTCAGAAGCAATCTCTATTGGTAGATGACTTAAAATACGTTGCTAAATATAGCCTTTACAACTAAATCTGACACTACCTTTTTGTTAGTTCAGAGGGTGCACTCTGCCTGCACACTTTCTTAGTGATTACATGGCTTACATGCATTTATTGACAACTGTTGAAAACACTTTTGATTTAGGATGTGACAAACTGTGCTTAATTATGGACTCTAAAACTGTCCTGCTTAATGAAGCCACACTCATGCACAAACACACATATACACACAAGTTAATGCAAATGGAGTTTGCACTTAAAATATAAGCAAAGTATATCCCTAATAAGGTAACCAGTTTTGCTGTAACTGGAGGCAAGCTTTTGGAGCTACTAGAACTCAAACTTCTGTTTTGCTTTCTCAGATAAGGAGGAAAACAAGTGATCTTGTCTTTTTCAATTTCCAGTTAGTTTCTCAACTTTACACCAAACTCCACTAAGTGATTTATGGACATTTTCTCTGCAAGTGCAGTGGAAGTTAGTACTTTCAGGTAACTTTGCTCTAAACCGAATACTTGGTTTTGGTCCTTTGATGAAGACTTTCCTGTTCAGTATTTGAACTTTGTTTACAGTTTTGGCATCAAATATTTGCAATTTATTTTAATTTAATAGTGTTGTATTACAGTAGAATTTAACACTGGTTTGTCATAATTTGAGGATAAATTACAATTACGTATTTTTAATAGAAAAACATTTATCATCAGTAACATCTGATTGAAAGTTGGATCTGATTTCTTTGTTCAGAAAGGATTAATTTGTAACTATACTTGTTTCTGTTAAGCTGAATGTATTTTCTCAAGCAACTTAAGTATCTATTATCCAAAGTTTCTGCTTGTAATAACAGATGTCTTGGCTGCCATTAAGGAATGCAGAGTAGTTCACTAGGTGACAGTGTGGCCATATTAACCTCTTTTTACTTATTTTCTATATAAGAACCAGACCCCTCAGTAGCTTCTGGCAAATACAGATCAAGATACCTGTCTGCTTACATAGATATGGGTGTAACATTAAAAAATGGAAGTGATTATTTTTAAATTGCTGTTGCAAGCTTTCCTCTAGACTGTGTGGTGTGTGACTGTGACTTTAATGATTGAGGAGGGACTTCATAGCTTCCAGGTATGAACTTAGCACCACTGGTGTCCAGAAACCAAAAAGTGAAACCAAGTTGGTTACTAGATGCTGAAGGTATTACTGCTGTATTGTATGAAGAAAGAATAAGGAAAAGAGTTGGAAAGTATGTCATAGCAACTCTGGTCTAATATAGGTAACTAATTCTAACCCCCACCCTACCAAAATATTAATTGCACGTAGGCAGAGTCAAAGAGCTTGATAACATGTACTGACTCTGCAGCTCCACAGTTTTTCTGCAGCAGGGGAGCTGTATAGCAATATCTGTGACCACTAAAGAATGCAGAGTTAGACCTTAGGCAGTAGAAGGGTTGTGCTCAGAAATGTAGAGTGTGCCTCAGGCCTTGGTGGCACAGTACTCATATATTGCAGTTTTTCCTTCGCCTCCCCCGAAGGAGAAGTTAAACACTTTTAAGTGTTTTTGTGGCCTTCTCTTCCCAGCACAAACATAAGTTTTGTGATCCTATCTTTGTCCTGTTTTTCTGTATTCTTTTGGATCAATGTATAGGGTATTCAAAGTCTCGACAGATGCTGTGGTCTTGTATAACCAAATACACAAAGCTAAGATTACAAAGCTAAGCAGAAATTAGAAGAAAATCGAAACAAAGGTCAAAATACTGTTGTAGGTCACAAATGTTTTAAACAGTCAATTGTTTTTAAAAAACCCAAACTCTTCCATAAAAACAATAAATGGGGAATTTACTGAATATTACCTACTCTTTTTCTTAAGATGAGAACAAGCCAAAAAAAAGGATCATTGTTTTCATTTTCACATGTTTGGTATAAAAGCAGTAAGAAAATATAGTAGTTGCATATTTAGGCAGCTCTTCTGTTGGAGGCTGTTTATTGCTGAAGCATTCATGTTTTGTAAGTTGCCCTGAAACAATTAGCTGTAGTTTAGTATAAGTGTTTAAACAGAATGCTTTACTAATGCAGCTGATTTTATAGTTATGCATTTCCATAAGATTGAGCTATTCTTGTTCCAACTTGCTGTTTTCCCATTCCATAGACATGTGAAATGTTGGGGCTTTCTTCCCTTTCAGAAAATTAGTATTTGAGCCAAGTTTTTCACAGGAGAATTGGTATCTTTGAGGGTGTTCTGTCTGAGATGTCTCAGAGAAGCCTCTTACTCAGCATGTACTTAGCAGTGTTTTCCTGCTAGGTTCCATTGAAATAGTCTGCTGGTAAGGTTAAAACATCCAGATATAAAATTCACTTTGGTCTGAATTCAGAGTTAGAGTGAGCTTTTGCAGTTCCACCAAGGATGCTGAGGAGAATTTGGCTGCATTAGTCACAGGGTTTGTGGCAAAACGGCTAAGAGCAGTGCAGGTTTAAAATACTGCTATAACTACTTCAGTAACACTTGATTGGAAGAATGAGACACCCTTACTCCTTTTTGGTTTTTATTTGTGGGAGGGAAGGTTTGGTCCCATCACTGTAATTAAAGCTAGCTTTTTTCCACTTGCTTTGGAGAGTTAGATGGATTGGTGAACAATCCACCAGCAGCCCATGTTTGGATGACAGGCCAGTCTTTTTTCTGAAACAACTTTATACTCGAGCACTTCCAGAAAGCTGTATTTTCATAACCAGAAGTGTTTCTGGTAGTGCTGAACCAAACTAGTGTCACTGCCAAACAGGCTGTTTTCATGGCAGCTCTGGGAAAGCATAGAGGGAACAGGAAGGCAGGTGTGCAACCTTAGCCCAGACACTCCTGAGTTTGTGTGAAGTAAGCTGTGGGTGAAATCCTTTGCAAGGTACTGTATGTATTAGTCACTGTTTCCAAAATTTTGGATTATGTTGCTTTCCCAAGTACTGTCACCCCCAACGTCCCCAAAAGCAACAAGGGTGACTAACCACATGTGCGATTCCTCCAGCACCCGTCCCAAAAGGAGTTATGCTGTGCCCCAGTAGGTCTAATCACTCATACTTGAGTTCAGTGAGAACCTTGCTATTGACTTCAATGGAAATAAATTCTGACTTGTAAGAAAACATTCATGAATCTCATTCAGAACCCTTTAAGGATCATCTGTACTGTACAAGTGTAATAATGCTAGCAGTTGGTGTGAATTCTACTGTTGTACAAATGCAGGTGAAAGTGTGGGCACGGATGCAGTAACCTTAGAATAAAAGTCAGCATGCCACTACAACCAAAAAAAGCAATAAAATCCCTTTCATAAGGATGTGCTTTTTTTGTAATTTTGCTTTTTTGTCTTCTGCTGATACAGTAACTGATGCAGAAGTGAAGTGTCCACACAAGAAAATCACTTAGTAGGTATAGACTAGTATCCTGATGCCATAGTAGTTGTTATGATTATGTTCTGGTATAGGTGAAACAAGACTGTTTTCTAAGGTAGACAAATTCATAGAATAATGCATAAATTATACTCTGATGGTGCTAGGAGTGAAGAAGGTGATCTTTGAGTGAGTTTCTAGTAAAATGTGCACCAGACACTGTATCAATTTATTGAAATATGACCTGGAGCATATGCAATGCTGTATCTAGTACAATTTGCTATTTGAGCTGAAATATATTCAGAGGGGTGGGTGAAAATGCATTCCAACTCTGCAGTTATATTTTAACAAGCAAATGAAAGGTTAGCACTTCCTTCTCGGATTCTGGCAAAGGGTGAAAATTATGCTGGATGGAACAGGAAAAAAACACACTGGCTGGTGCTGCAGTTTTTACCATTAACTTACTTCATGATCTCGGGCAGATTGCTGCTTCTTTCGTTCCTTCTCTGTTTCTCCATTTCCAAATTCAAGATGGTGATGTTTTCTTCTTTTGTAAAGTGGTGTTCAACGTCTGGAAGAAAAACTTGGTACTGAGTAGCAAGGCAGAGAGTTGGGAAGAGTTGTTCAGATTGTGGTTTTGTTTGTTGGTTGTTTTTTTTTAATTACCATGTGTTGGCTCTATCGTAGGGTGAAACAGCAGTTACATTAATTGTGGTGGTGTTATAATACTTGGGGGAAGCTTTACACTGAGGCTGAATTTTATTTAGTGTTTGTGAAGATCTAGAAAAGGTGCCTGCTTTTTTCTCTAGGAAGGTGGACTTCAGGTTGACTTTTAGCATTTCATCCTAGCAGAGTCAGGGCAATTCACTTTCTAAGCACATACATAAGCAAAGTATTTAAGAATGTGTTCTGTAGAATGCAGGTGGTGGTGTCATTTATGGGCTACATACTCTGTTAACCAGCATATTATTAGGGTGTAATAACACTTCGCTCTCCCATTGTGTACTTCTGCAGGCATCAACTAACTACACTTTACAAACATTTCAGAACCAGTGTTACCACCTTCGCTTTGCAGTTTGCAGAGCAGACCCAGGGATGTTCAGGTAAGATCAGATGACTGGTGGCAGAAGCAAGCACAGAACTCCTGAACTTCCTGCAAGTTTCCACGTCACTGTTAAATTTATTACACCAGCTACCTCTTGTTACTAAAACATCTGCCCTATGTATGTGCACATATTACTTTTCCATATTGGTAGGTAAAAAAAAAAAAGTGAGCTGTCAGTTTCAGGCTTACTGGCTAAGTAGTTGTGAACTCGCCAGATCTGTTAGCCTTCAAGTTCAATTTGGAATTCTTATTCTACATTTAAGAATGCTGCATGATAGAAACATAACCTTGTAAGTCAGAGCTTTTGCACCTGGTGTTTTGTTCTTCCAGCCCAGAGTCTCCTCTTAACTCAATGGACTGTGAATGTTCCCCTCTCTTCTTCCTACTTTTCTGAAACTGACCTTTGCAAAGATGTGTTCATTGTGTTGTGTTTGTGGTCCAAGGTGTGTGAAGGTGATAGAAACATATTTGTGCTGGTTTCAGGCATGAACTAGGATGTTTTGCTTCTCAAAAGGGCTTCGTAGTCTGGGGTTGGTCTGTGCGTAGATATTTCAGAGTGTTCAGTTCACCTCTCTAGCTTGAGGTCCTCGCTCCAAGGATTGACACAAGTGGTCTGGAAGGAAGTCAGCATTGTGGCGACGTGGGGCTTGGTAGGGTACTTCATAGTTCAGGTCCCAAGCTTAAACTTGTAGTTTCCTAGTAGGTCAATAGCAAGGAAGCACAATGACTGTCTTTAAAAGCAGATTAGACTGAGAATCTATGGATCTCGTGCTTTTTTCTTAGGCTAGTACTGTTCAGAGCTGTGGACTTATGTGCCAACATAGGGTTTAAAGCATGTTCTGCTTTGTCAGTTGATGCACAGTCTTGAGCGTTACTGGAACTTGATTTCACAGGAAATTCTTAATACCTTGTTCACCTTCTGATTTCAAATCCAGCCATTGATGTGATGTAGTGCACTGTGAAATAAAGTGACAGAAAACTAAGAAGACACTAGGTAAAGATTCGTAGGCCCAAAGGGAGTTATCGCCCATCCTTGCTCTACAGCTCCAGTCAGCACTATCAGTTTTTTAATGGCTGACTTTTTTTGAATGCTGCCAAACTTGCATCTTTTAGACTGCATTTTTCCTGCATTGGGCCTACCTTTAAGACAAGGACCATGCAGGGTTCTTTCATCTGAGGGAGATAGGAAAGAATTACTAGATATTAAGGAGCTTGGACTGAAGAATGCTGGTCCTGCCTGACATCCAAATAATTGATTTTTATTTCACAAATACAAAAGTTTTTTGTTTGGTTAGTTTTTAAGAATTATGCTTCAGTTGTGGAGAAGACAAAGATCTTTATATACTTGATTATTTTAGGACCCAGTCTTGCAGTATCTCTGTCATAGCAGTCTCCCTGAGCTATTGCAGTTGCAGGATTGAAGCCCCACATGCAGCTAATCTTACAGGGACCTGATCTTGCTCTGAGGCATTTTGGCACAGATCCTTGGGCATGTGAACAGTTCTGGGTAAGCTGTTGTGGCTTGGCATCAATGAAACAATTAGTGAAGATGGATCTGATTGTGGATTCTGCTTTATGAAGCAGTGAGGTTCCTCTTGGAAATCTCATAAGACTTGTTACATACAGGAGTCTGTCAATTCTGTAACTTGAGTGATTTTTTTTTAAAGATGTTTCTCTAGAAATAGAGACAATAACATTCAGAAATCTCCTTTTTTTTTTCTCCTTAAATGGGAGGCTACACAGTTGGCAGCAAAAGAAAAATCAATAAAGGTGTAGACAGAATTAAACAAAACAAAAAAAAAAGAGTAAATGGAGCAATAATTGTTGCTTTTGGTTTGGTATTTTTTCATACTTTTTCCTTCAGTTAATAAATGAATACAGTAAGTAATTATGTAACTACTTGGAAAGTTCCCTCAACGAAAGTTTGCAAAAGTCAAATAATGTTTTTGCAGCAAAATAAATACTGTGAGGAAAAATAAAACAAGTCTTACCTTGATGGCCAACGAGTACTGTTTCAGATGGGGACCAGGCTGAAGCCATGCTGTGATGCTTCCTTGATCTGGACCAGGTGCTTCTGGGTTCTAAGAGAATTTGCAGCTTTAAGCAAGGTTAATATTGGTTGGGTTTTGCTGCTGATGTTCAGAATGCATTGGACAACAGTCAGAACTGAAGATCGTCAGGTACTTTTCAGTCTGCTCCTGCTTGAGAGTGCTGTTATTATCAGGTCCAACTAAGTTACACCCACCAAGAAGACAACTTCTGGTCAAGGTATGAGAAGTGTGCCTGTGCTGCCACTGGTTTCAAACCATCCTGAAGAATAAGGTAGTAGTTCAACTGCTTGGTACTGTGTTTTGACTGCTGTGACCATGTAGGCAAGCAGAAAATTTAGCTGAGGGATCTTCCTTCCTGCTGCATTGGTGATACTGCAGAATATAGGACTAGTAGAGAAATAAAATGGGAATAAGATGATATGGCAGGTTAGAATCCACTTACACCACTGTGGAATTTCTTGCAGTATTTTCCTCTCATGTTTTATATTGTTACTGAGACCTGCAGTGGGTGTTGGATCTGATCTGTGCTGGTACTAGAGCATGCTATCTTTTTCTCTGTAGCCAAGGACTGAAGGTGGCAATTAAATCCATGTCCGCAGTTACAGTGAGACTGACCTAACAACATGGTGCTCCAGAGCAGGAAAAAGGCTTCATGATGAGGAGATGTCTGTGTTCCTAATACTCAGAGGGATGTAAGATGATTCTGCCCCTCTACTCTGCTCTCATGAGACCCCACCTGGAATATTGCATCCAGTTCTGGAGCCCCTATTACAGGAGGGATATGGGGGTGCTGGAGTGAGTCCAGAGACATTGTCCAGGACAATGATCAGAGGACTGGAGCACCTCTGCTATGAGGACAGACTGAGAGAGTTGGGGTTATTCAGTCTGCAGAAGAGAAGGCTCCCAGGAGACTTATTGTGGCCTTCCAGTGTCTGAAGGGGGATACAGGAAAGCTGGTGAGGGACTTTTTAGGAGGTCAGACAGTGACAGAACCAGGGGAAATGGGTGTAAGCTAGAGGAGGGTAGATTTAGATTAGACATTAGGAGGAAGTTCTTCACTGTTAGGGTAGTTAGGCAGTGGAACAGGTTGCCCAGAGAGTTTGTGGAAGCCTCATCCCTGGAAGCTTTTAAGGCCAGACTTGATGGGGCCCTGGGCAACCTGGTCTAGTGGCAGGTGTTCCCTACCAGGTGGGGGGGCTGGAACTAGATGATCTTTAAGGTCCCTTCCAGCTCTGACAATCCTATGATTCTGGGATTATAGTGATACCTGGGCAGGCCTTGCAAGGCATTGGCTGTATCTGGGGCTGGTAAAGTATGCCCTGCAGTTCTGATTCCCTGTTCATCCAGATTGAGGACTTGCTTCCAGAATTCCCGGCCTTTTTGTCTGAGTTTCTTGTAGTAGAGACTAGAATGGGTAAGGACAACAGCGAGGAACATCTTCGTGTCTTCCAGACAGTCAAGATGCAGCTCTGTCTGGGAGAGATTCTCAGTACTGGAGCTGAAAGGTGGTCAGTGGTTGTCACAAATATCTCTGAACTTTGTCTTCTAAGTTAACTATATGGTTACTAGGACTTTAAGAGTGTACAAGAGGAGATAAAGGGAGGGGGAATATGGTGGCTGTCATAGACAACCCTACTTGTGAAGTTACCAGATCATAAAACTTGAATTTATTCAAGAAGACAGAATTTCTGTCCCTCATGTATGCTGTGCCCGCTTCATCTATTGCCTGACATTTTGTCATTGTTTCACTCTTTAGTAAAAATGCATTCTGCTTATGGATGAAAGAGGACATTCCTGCTGTATTTCCTTTGTGGATATGTAATTGTTGTTCTTGAGTTTATTTATGACCTACTAAGGCCTTTACTAGGGATGATTTACTTGTGACGTCAGGTAGAGCTGTTCCTGTTTTGAGTTTGTTGGCAGTTTCTCCTTTACCAGAAGGAAGTTCCAAGGAGTTAAGTTTGCTACAGTTGACATCAAGTACACAGCACAGTAGATCTCCACCAGCTTCAGTGAAGCAGTTGAGGGATGATGGGAGGAGGGAAGAAGTGCTCAAATCACTTAGTTCCAAGAATAGAAAGCAGCAGGTTCATTGAGGCTGTTGATGAGGTTCATAGTCACATGATCTGCACTCCTCTGCTGCTCTAGATCTGAAAAACAAAAAAGCACAGAGGTTTTGCCTAAATAAAAAGAGAACCTCATCTCTTCTCTGTTGTTTGCAGCTGCTGTTGTCTTTTGCACCTTCACAAAGTAAGTGCGATGAGTTACCTGTCTGAGAGGCAGTAGACAACATGTAAGACATGAAGATGGAGATCAGTGGATCTTCATCTGCTAGTTACTCTGTTGAAAAAGTTCTATAAATTGTCTCATTCTTCTGAGAACGTCACTCCATGTGAAGTCAGCCACATGATAGGACTGGAGGGGGATGAGGAGAGGGAAAAACAGAATAGAAAGTTGGGTTGAAGTTAAAAAGTAATCACATGGAATCAGGTCTTTTTGGGAGAACTGGCCCTGTGCTATCACCATCTTAAAAGTTAAGCACGTGCATGATTCCTTGTAAGACTGAGATTATTACTGAGTTTCAAAATTGCACCTGCCTGCAAGGATTTTTCAGGCTAAATTCCTATTATTTCAATGTGGAGTCTATTTCAGATATGTGAGATTTACTGCTGGTGACAGGTATTTGATCATAGTGTTATTTTAAACTTAGATGCATCAGCTTCCAGAACTTAAAATTCTTGACAAGTATTTAAATATTTAAAACACCTTCCATGAGACTACTGCATCCAGCTATTCAACAGTGTAAACAATGCTAGGAATAATGAATCAGAAAATATTCAAAATGGGATGCTCTTTCCATAAATATTTCTCTCAGTTTAATATTCACCATGGAGAAACACAGAGAAAGTAAATTCAGAATGTTTATTTGTTTTAGCTGACTAGCTAACTACTGCTGAAACAGGCCTTTGGGGAAATCCATGGAATCCCACAAGGTGGCAGGAGCTAACTATTCTATACTAGAGCTGTGGTCTGAAGGAAAGTATAAGTAATAAACTGATTTGGCTAGTTGTGTGCATTTGAATCATGAGCAAGTTAGACCATATTTTCAAAATCCTGCCCTCTCTAGGTGTTTCTTGGCCTTCTGAATAGTTTGAGTAAATGAATGAGATTCAGTCCTCAAGAATCTTACTTCAGAAGAGAAAGTTGTCTGTGCCGAGATTTAGAAAGGGGGGTGCGGGGGGTGGAAATCAAAGTGCCCAGGAGACATAATGCAGTTTGGGGCTACAGTTAACAGCGAAACACTAGCTTGCTTTCACAAAAATACATTGGGGGTTTAGCTGAAGGAAGAAAGGACCTGCCATTGTCCTTGAAATTTTTCTCTTCATCTAGCCTACTAGATAATATAACATAATACTAGATAATATAATATAATAAGACTCCTTAGATGGTGTGTTCTGCAAGGCACGATGCTTTCTGCGTTGTCTTTTCTCCTCAAGGGTGATCCTGTGTGCCCTCTCCAAAGCATCTGCAGCGTTATAGATGGTGTGTCTCCAGGCCTCCCGCTTGGAGGCCAGAGTAGACCAGTTATGATGATCAATATGGCTAAGGCTGAGATGTTGTTTCAGGGAGTCCTTGTATCTTCTCTTTGGGGCTCCTCTCTTGCGGCAGCCGGTGGGAAGTTCACCATAAAGCAAGATCTTAGGGAGGAGGTGATCCTTCATCCTTGAGACGTGCCCTGCCCATCGCAGCTGTGTTCTCAGTAACATGGCCTCAATACTTGTGACTGCTGCTTGTTCTAGAACAGAGGTATTGGTCACATAATCTGACCAGTGGATGTTGAGGATTGTGCGGAGACAGCGTTGATGGAAGCGTTCTAGGAGATGCAGGTGGTGGCGGTAGATGACCCATGATTCTGATCCGTATAAGAGAGTAGACAGCACTATGGCTCTGTAAACTCTGATCTTTGTACCTTTCTTCAGGTGTTTATTTCGCCAAACTCTTTTATGAAGCTTTCCGAAAGCACTGTATGCCTTTGCTAACCTGTGGTCTATCTCTCTGTCAATCTTACCACCCAAGGAGATGAGGCTACCTAGGTAATTAAACTGCTGAACTAATTTGAGCTCTGATTTGCCAGTGGTGATATGGGGATGATGGAAGACTTCCTGAGGTGCCGGTTGATAGAGAACTTCTGTCTTCTTTAAGCTGACTTCCAGCCCAAAGAGCTCGGCAGCGTCTGCAAAGCAGGATGTTAAACACTGCAGAGCTGCTTAGATGTTTTTCCATTCTGGGTTTACCTGACCAAAAAAGTGTGTAACTGGCACCATGTTCTCTGAGGCTGCCTTCCTCGTGAAGGCGAACTTCACTGAGAGCGGCAACGTCGATGTTGAGACGAGCCAGCTCATGGGCAATTAGGGCAGAATGACGCTCAGGACGTCTGCTATCTGCAGAGTCAAGCATGGTTCTAATATTCCAACAGGCTAGAGTTAATTTGGGTACACCTTTGGAGGCAGGTGCATGCCTTTGTCTTTTGATCTTTGTGCGACCGCATTGGAAGATGATGCATGTTGGCCTGCGGTGGACCAAATCTTAAAACGCTTAAGTGGTAAAATATGTTTCATTGTAGTTTCCCATTACATCTATATTCTTTTCATGACATTCATTTAGGTGATCTGTGACAGAAGCTTTGTACATAAAGGGATTTTTTTTTTATTCCAGATCTACATCAATCTCGTGATGCTTCTCAAACAGCTGAATGTGGCTGCTACTTTTGAGCTTTTGTTTCCACTTACCTGGTGATGGGTCGGTGTTCTCCTGAAACATTCTGTGATCAGGAGGTAAAGCATTGCAAAAGAACAAGGGGATTAATCAAATATGTCTCATTGAAGGTGTGATTTGAGACCTGTGGTTGCATACTTATGCTTGCTTAACCTTGTACTTTTGAGGTCTAAGTCTCATTTCTGTAAAATCTCTCTGGCCTGCCTTAGAAGAAATCTGAGGACTTTAGGGTTTTAGTTGGCAGAAGTAACACTTAACAGAACAGAAGTAAGATGAAGTGATTAGCCCTGTTTTGCTGAACCACAAAGTGTTGGTTTGGAGACTTGTGAATCTCTTTGTGTTAAGAGATTTGATTTTGAATCAGTAAGTGGCCTTTTTTATTTTTCTAGTAAGACAATGGAGCTGTCTGTTAGCCAGGTGTCTTTGGGAATTGGCACAACCCTCTTGATGTAGCCAGACAATGCAATTCAGTAGGACTAAGGTGACATTGAGAATAGTTAGCTTTCTAAACTAACAGACAGGCACTAAGTGTGAAAATAATTCAACTCTTTTATGAAGTTTCAGTTTCTTCCATCCCACTCGGTGTCAGTTGCTTGTCATTATGCTGTAGAAAAAGAATCTAAGCATTTGTGGTGGGGATCTTTCGAGGTCCCTTCCAACTCCTAATATTCTGTGATATCTGGAATAGCCTTGAGGTGAATTGAGTGAAAGTTTTTCCGTGAGTGTTGTACATACAAAATAGTGTTTTCTTTTTCTAGCAATGATTGAAGCAACTTAAGAACATTTAAAATCAATTCTGTAGTGACTTACAGACCTGTTGCACTAGAGTGCATTGTCCAGTAAAGTAAGTACACTTCATTTTACTGTGACAGGACAAGATGTAGAGATGATCATTTTCAGCAGGTGTAGCATATACCATTGTCTTCCCAAAATATCAGAGCTTCATAAACATTCTTTTTATACCTGTATTTGCAGGGAAGCATGAAAAGTAGGAAAACCTTTGTTAATAGGGCTTACCTGAATAGTTCTAGTGGATGCTGTCAGATGGTACTTAATCATTTCAAAGTGAAAAGTTTGATTTCCAGTGGTTACACCTTTCACTTGGCTCTAGTTTGAAAATAATTTTAGTTGTTACATTAAGATCCTAAAATAATTATTAGGAAAGTAAAAAATTAAGCAAGGATTCAGCATGTAGTGAGCACACTACCAAAGTCTGTTCTGTGCAGCTGCAAAAGCATATGATTTACATAGTCATGTACCAGTAGAATTGGACTATCAATTAGTATTTAAATTAAATTACTATCAGCTGTGTATTATTAAGCAGTTGAAGCTTATTGAAACAAACTTAGGTAGTCTGTTCTCTGTCTGCAATTGTCAGTCATACAAGTGAGATGCCTCATTCCCATTGCAACTCGGAGACAAAGGGTGACTTACTGTTAGAGGGCTTATTCTTGGGTTTTATAGGAGTGAAGGAAGGCAGAGGAGGGTGAATATATTGCCTTTGGTGCCCAGGGCAGAATTTTTGCGATGCTCTTCTGCCTTTCCTTAAAGAAGCTGTAATTGAAAATCAGGGTCCTTGGGAGAATGTGAAATAGCAGAAGTCAACACAGAAGCTAAGTTACCTGTGTTAATCTAAAGTATTTAGTGTGTGCCATAATAATATCTATTTAGTTGCATTCAGGGAAGTCAGGTATGTCCAAATTAAAGAGACTGTAAGTGCTGACTGACTAGTTAGTGGTTCAGTTATTGTGTCAAGCCTTGTGGTTTTTTACCAGCATAATCTTTCAAGGCCATGTCTAACATTTTCTCCACTTCTCCTTCTGTAACAGAAAAAGTAAAATTAAAAAAAACCCAATACATTTACTGTGTTAAATATATAAATAAATGTCCATTGATGTATGCAGTGGTTCATATGCTGTATTGGTTTACTAGTGTTGCAGTTAAGTTCACAACCCACATGTACCCCCAAGTCAGAAGATCAAATTATAATAGCTTTAACAAGAATGTGAACATTGGAGAAAGTACTCAACTTCCCCAGGCTGCTTGTTAAGGCAGCCTGTTGCTCCTAGAGAAGGGCTCTCGCCATTTCTCAGGTCTTTTCAGCACTAAAGCTAGCTGTTGCTTTTGCTTTTCCTCCTTCTCCTGGGCAGGGTCCCAGAGAGCAGCTATGGTGATGAGCTAGGTGGGAGACACAGGGATACATACAATCGATGACTTCTCTAAAGCGTAACAGCAGCATCCAGTTGGCCACTGTACCTTTCTCTGGCTGTTTAAAATGTATCGGTAACAAAAGTAGCAATGAGTCAGCTTTGCAGCCACTGTATTTCACAGCGTGAGGTTTTCATGTAGGTAGCTGTTGTTCTTAGCTTGTGTTTAACTTCAGAAGTTCAGGACAGACGCAGGAACAGGAGAATTTGTGTTACTGGTAAGCCAGTGTTGTACCCTAACAACTAGAGTGTTTGTTGCTCTTCTGTATAAACCAAGGACATAGCTTAGATCTATAAAGCATTGCATCCTTTGGTAGTGAGTGGCCTATCTTAAACCTCTTCTTCTCGTCAGTTAATAACAAACAGACAAAAAGCTGTTTGTATATTACAGAAGTACCAATGTATTAATGCTGTTACTGTGTTTATACAGGCAGGCAGCTAAAATATAGTTTGTCATCTGTGTTCCTTGCATTCTTGCTGGAGTGGCAGGAAGAAACTCGCCCTCTTCCTTGGTGTCCCACAGATGTGTTTTAGACTTGAATGTAAGAAACATGTATGATTTCCCATAATGAAGAGGTTTGCTGTGTTTATGTGTGCATCAGTCAGCACCTTACAATGCACTACAAGCGCATTGACTTGTGGTGGCTGAATCTAGAATGTAAAAAAAAAATACGTTTGAGTTTTGGGGTGGGTTTTTTTTTTTTTGTGGGAGGAGTGAATATTTGAAGGCAAATGTGGATTTTGAATGTTGGTAATCTGTTTTGTGTTCTTTTATACTGAAGTGTTGCACAAGAGAAACTTTTTTAGCTTTAGAGTCCCTCACAAACACTGGGGATAAAACCACAGACCAGAGAAGAAAAAACATCATTTTTTATTTTGACTGAATGTGAAAAATGACTCAGTTTTAGATAGCATGCTGACAAAATGTATAGACACTCTTAGTTAGAGAAGAGCATGTGATAGCCACTGATTTACACATCCGGCTAGTTATTTGGATAAGAGTAGACATCATCACGTTACAGCAAATGCTTTGCTCTGCTGTATGAAACCCTAAGCAACACTTATTACTGAAGATGAAATTATATGGGTTTTTTTAAAGTGAGTTTGCAATTAGTCAAGGCTAATTAATGGTTCTGCAGAACCACCTTGAGTTCAATTTGTTTGCAGTTATTCGGAGGAGTTGGTTGTTGGTAAAATAAAAGAACAGCTCAAGATTGGGTGACATCTCATAAATCCACAAGGATTGAAAATTTTCCTTTATTTGCTGGATTTGCATGGTGGGTACTGTATTTACACAACACTTTCTTGACGACATCCCCCCTCCAACCTCCCACCCCCTATGGTTCCAGGCAGGAGTCCTCTGTCCTTGTTCGCAGCTGCAATGGCCTTGGCTGGGGCCATCTGACCTCCTAGAAGCTCTGCTTCTCAGAGCCTGGCTGTTGCCAAAGCTGTGATGAGTGCTGCCGTACCTCTGTGTTAGGGTGGGGTGCCTGTGCTCCCTCAGAGAGATCAAGCGTGGCAAGGGAGACTCTGGAGGTGGGAAAGCAACTTTAGGTTAAAACAGTGTAAGAACAAGTAAAGGTTAGGCTGGATTTGCTCTTAAAGCTGAGCAAAAAGGATTTCCCTGCCATATATGCTGTCCTGCTCACTTTTCCAGAAAGCATGTTTATGGAGGAAAATAGAACCTGGATATGCCAAGAATGGGATGGCAGCCCACCTGCAGGGACCTGACCTCCTCCATGCACATTCCCTCTCTTGCTTGGTGCTGCTGCAGAGACTGATCTCCTGCTGTGGCTGGCACAGCTGCCAGCTATCCACAGATACGAACAAACCACATTTCTTCAAGTCACTTAGTCTTCTTCACTTTATTTCCCATCTTCTTCCAATGTCTACAGAAGTCTGTCAGAATTTTGGTAAATGTGATAGCAGTGGGACCAAGCTCCAAAAACCTGAGTCCTATTTCTGGTGCTGAAGTCTCACATTGCACTTGATCGCTGTCTTAATAGTTAGCATTCAAGTAAGCACCAAACCTGGGCTTTCTAGTGTACAAGGTAACACTGTAACCTGAAGAAAATCACAAGTGTATCCTGAATGCAGAACTCAGGCTGCACAGTGGGTTTCTAGCATTTCATTAAAAGAATTAAAGTTTGTAAAATTTGTGTTTATACCACAGAATCACAGAATGTTAGGAGTTGGAAGGGACCTTGAAAGATCATCTAGTCCAACCTCACTGCCACAGCAGGATTCCCTAGACCAGGTCAGACAGAAGTGCATCCAGATGGGTTTTGAATCTCTCCAGAGAAAGAGACTCCCCAGCCTCTCTGGGCAGTCAGTTCCAGTGCTCTGTCACCCTTGCTATGAAAAAAACTTATGTATCAAGATTTGAACTCGATGAACTACTTGGTGAATTGGATGTGAAGCTAAAGGATTTTTTGTTTTCTGAAGAAAAGATGACAATATTTGGCCAAACACTAATGGATTCTGTAAAAACAGTTACACACACTCTAGAGGAGATCATTCAAATACATAGTTGTAGGTAGTGGCTGTTCCTAATTGGGCATGAAGTTTTATCACAGTTAGTTTTCTGTTTAGGAAGGAGGATTAGAACCTATAAAACGGGACACAAATTAGCAGAGTGAAATAGCTTTCTTTGCAACTGCTCTTTGAACCTTCACATCCCTTTTAAGAGTATGCTTAACAGAGCATTGCAGCAGTACATCTAAAAAGAAAACAGAGTTGTATTAAAAACCAGAAGTCTTATGTCTTTCTAATAAATTGTTTCTCCTCGAACTAGAAAATAGAGAAGATTATACTAAAGCAGTTTTCTTTTTAAAAGTCTGGTTTGCATTTTAATCTCATAGAGAACAGCTCATTATTCTTAAAGGAAAAACTGTACAAAACCCTCCTAATTTTAATTAATTCCTAATTCTGCATCTCTAAACTTGCCAGTGTCTTGCTCTGGTAATAAAGCTAATTAGCTAATAAAGCTAATAAAGGGTGCAAGTGTGTTAAAATTTTATGTAGTATCTGAGTGCCTTCCACCTATAGCAGAGAAAAACTGGGATTTATCTTCTCAGGATAAGTGGAGGGGAGGGATTAGAAGGGACAGTGTGCTGCTTGCAGGACTTTTTTGGCTTGGGTATTTTACGTGTTATTTAGGTATGACATTTGTACCTGAAGTTGTTCTTTCACTTATGATGTGTGAGTGTGTGTAGTAGATAATGAATGGGTTGGTGGCTTTCTGATGATGGAGCTTTGCTGTTGCATGTATGCTGTTAATGTACTGCATAGCTCCGAAAGCTTTCATATGTACACATGTATATGAAAATATTTGATATAATTTCTAAGAAGGGCTGAGATCTAGGAATCATTACAATGGTGATGCTGCTATTTCTGAATACACAGATTGTTGCTGGTATTTTCTGGAATGTTCAGTGAATTAATGTATCTGTTTAGTGTTACATTAACTGTGTGGTATTGCAGAGTTATGTGAGCATTGGATTAGTAGGTTGTATCCTTTTTGAGATGAATAGTGACTTTGTTTAGATGTAGTGATTAATACAGTACTTCTTAGTGAGACTGGAATAAAACATGGATTGAAGATGAGTATTGGTATTGTTGCAAACTCTGTATGTATACATGAGCACAATTCTGTGGATTTTTATAGGCGGCAGGATGACAACAGTAGATTGATAGTGCAGATCTGATTGATGGGGGAATTGTTTCGATGTCTTCACTGACAGTCACTTCCAGGTTAAGTTTTGGAGTGTTTTAAATGTGCTCTTAAAATGTATGTTTGTTCCCTTGCAGTTACATTTCCTTGCTGGTTAGCAGGAGAAAGCTTCCAGCCATGCAAGATTTAGCAGTGTTACTTTTCCCCTTTGTATCTCCTTTCACCAAGTCTTCCCCATCTTGATCATTTTCTAAGTAATTTTAACGCTCACAAAGTACCAAAGTAACAGGCCAGGAGAAGTTCACCCTGGTATGTCTGTTCAAGAGAAGACAGGTGTACTGGTGGAGTACATTTGTGAAGAAGCTGTCTCCTGTTGACTTTTTTAAAATGAACACAGACAAAATTTGGTGCTTGATCTCCACCTGCCTTTAATGTTCAGGATGACAGATCAGAAATTGTCGCAGGTAAATGATTTTAGCTAACTGTAGTTTAAGCAATACAAAAATGTCAAGTTAGTGCTGAAACACTACAGAATAACTACTTGATTGGAAGTGCCTGGACTTCTAAGTGTGTGTAAATGAATTTAAAGAACAGGAGTGTGTACACTTGTAGGTGCTTGCTAGTTCCTACTTCATGCCTTCTTCCTGAGGTAGGTTTTTGTCTTGTCCAGTAGCTAACGGATGATTGTATGTTAGATGATCCTTCTTCATGACTGTTTTCAAGCTGTCAAAAAATCTGTATTCTCCCTGTGAGAAAAAAGCTGACACTATTGAAAGTAGTGGGTTTTCAACTTCTTTTTTAAAATACTTTTGACACTAAAAAAAAGTCTTCTATAGATGATATGGATGCCTGAAAAAATGAATGCAAGCCTACCAACAATGGACTGATCTTCTTAATTACTTTTGCAGACCCCTAGGAGATAATGACTGCAGTGTAGAAACTGCTGATCTTATGCTGTACTTCTATACTCAAGTTGAAGACCTCTGGACAGGGTGATAATGCTAGCTAGCAAAGATAATAACAGAAGTCTTAACTGTTTGGTAGTGTTAAGCACAAACTGTTTCACTTTGAGAAGAATGGTTGCCTAATAATGGCTTTCACACTCCTGCTGCTGAAAGCCTACAAATGGTAAACTTTGATTTTAAAGTGTACTTGTTATTTTGATGGCCTCAGTCAAGGGAACTGGGGAGAAGGGGCAAAGAAGAGTGTAATTATTTGAAGTATGAGCAGATGCTACTTTAATTTCTCAAGGAATTTTCTTGTGTAGAAAGGCAGGGTTAAAGAAATGGAGCTTTTTGTACTGAAAACAATGCAGTCCTTTGGCCAGTGTCTTTCCAACTCTTCTTTGTATGACCTGTTGTCTTAAGGATGAAGTGTTTCCAGTAGTAGAAGACTGAAGTAGACTGATAGCGGAGGGTCTCTCAGAACACTTAAAAAAAAATGTTTGCAAAAATAAATAATAACAAGTTGCTTAAAGACATGTCTGAGAGTGTTTTAGTGTGTTCCTAAGTCAGCATAGACTGAAACTAAAGATGTGCCTTTGTTGGTAAAGATACGCATTGCTGAAGTTAAAGTTGTAAAGTGTTTTTTTTAGTCAACCTCATAAATTGATGGCTTTTGCCTACTAACTAAGAATAGATTGTATTGTTTTGTTTTGTTTTTGAAAGTGCTTCTGGTGTTCTCTAGGTTGTTGGAATAAATTCTTTGGCTGTCATGTCAAGTCCCAGGGATTACTTTTCTGTATCTGAGATACTCTCACTGGTATACATTTGTAAGTGAACTGAAGAAGTGGACAGGAAGAAGGAGGCTAGTACAACATAACAGCATACCTGACTGGTATTTGGGAGAGTTGAGAAGTGCCCTTTCAAAACTGAATCAGTTTGAATAGCAGAGCAAAACAGTACTTGGTGCTGTAGAATCTCTTCTCTGAAGCGGGTAGGAAACAGCTTCTCTGAAATACACAGAATAATCCTGGTATTGGAGGTGGGCTTGTGAACTGATTTATCTCTGCTGTGGTGGACTCCCAGAACTGTCAGTGATGCTGTACTGGTGTTGGTTTTGATTGGAAGAGAAGCCCAGGAATTTAGATAACAGTAATTATATCAGAAGAAGTTTGGGAGTATCTTTGTTGTTTCTCTTTTAAGTTGACCTCTAACCTGTGTTTTACCTTTGCCTGTGCTTGGTCCACACACCACCAACAGCACAATATCCCATGTGCGTTTTCTGAATGGTTGTTTTTAATATTCACTGAATCTGTTCAGCTGAGTGTATAAATTAAATTCCCAGTTTGATGTAATTCTGGCTTTAAACTATATATTTTCTTAGTAAGGAAGCAGCTGTATGTGTCACTTCAGTGCTATTAGTTTACCTGAAAAATATGAGTTGGCTCTCCTGAGAGTGAAATTAGATCGTTTCAAGTATATGAACAAAACAGGATAAAGCTGCTGAACTGCATGGACACTAGTGCAGAAAGTGACATAGCTAATAGGGTGGATAGGATCTGGTGTGTTGCTGCTTGTACACTGGCTGGCCTCACCTTCATGCTGAGATTTAGGTTGCCTTTAGTCTCCTTGTGGCTCTGCTGATGTTGCTGCAGCACCTGAAGATGCTGCTGCAATGAGGCTTTGCCTCCTGTCTGTCGGAGCAGACTATTCCGTCAGAGTAGCTGTAAATCGGGATGTGTGTCTGCATCAGTGACCTTCAACTTAGAGCCTGAGGAGTGACTGTAACTGCAGTCACTGAAAGCAGGCTGTGAACTGGGAAGGCTAAAGATGAAGGTACAGTCATGCCTGTCCACTATTGGAAGTGAAGGCTGTCAGGCTTTGCAGAGGTAGAGAGAGGCTCAGTCTGGACTGAGCATAGAACATTCTTTGAAACTGTTGAGAAGCGAACAAGGCACTGTGAATTTCAAAGGAGTCACTGAATGCTTTGTTGAAAGTTGGTGTTTCCTAAGTTTCTGGAATGGGATCTTCCAAATGTGATTTAAAGACATATTGCAGGTTCCTGTATTGAGCAGACAAGAAAAAACACATGAAAGAAGTGGTAATGGTCAAACTGGTTGGCCATCTTGCTTTTCTTTTCTCATTTCCTGTCAGTACTAGTATAGAGGACATAAGACAGGATTTTAAAAAGTGTAGGAACTTGGCTTAAACTGATGTTGTGTTTTGTTTTGGTCATGTGTCCCCTTTCTACTCTCCAGTGCAAGACTTCTGCAAATGTTGCTATGCAGAGCTAACGAGGCAAAACATTCAGACCTGAAAGAGAGCATGACAGGTGTCTTAAGTAGGAATACTCTCTCTGGTTATCACCATGGTCTCATTTAGAAAAATCATAAACTAAAAGGAATTGCCTGCTTTTAGGTGAGAGGTATAGATTAGATCCTGGCTGCGTGGGTGTTCAGAAGATCCATTGACACGTTGTTTTCCATTATGGTTTTTAATTCTTCCTTTGAAATGACAGCTGATGGCTCACATAGTAGTCGGCCATCTTTTTGACTTTACCTCAACTCTTTGTTTTCCAAGCGCACATTTACTGAGAACTTTATGTATTGCTGTTTCATGTGGGGTTTTGTGACGCCATCCTAATGATAGGAACAAACCTCACTCCTGAGGAGTGTGGGCACAGCATGGCAAGCGGCAGATGCAGCCCAACTCTTGCAGATGCCAGGAGGGCAGGCAGGGGAGTCCTACACTGTGGGAACAGAATCAACCCTGCTGGGGGGGGACCCAGCTCCTGCAGCCTGCTGTCCCCCGGGAACGGGGGTTCTTGGTGAGGCTAGCATAGGCCTTTGGAAGAGAAGGGTCATGCAGGACAGGAGATGCTGTTACCACGTTAAAGCCCAGCTTGGTGTCCCTTTGAATTTTGGCCTGAAAAGCCTTGCAGTTCTTGAAGCTGTTTTCCAAAAGAATCCCCTTCTTGCCTTTTTTTTTTTTTTTTTTTTAATAACTTCATCGAAGGAACTTAGTTACACACAAAACGTGGCAGGTCCATCTTTTAGAAGATACCATCATCTGTTATTTTTAACGCGCAGACTTTTCGTCTAGCCGCAAGAGCAGGAGCCTTGAATCCCTTCTGCAGGACCTGCTTGTTCAAACCGGCCCACGCCTGGGAGTGGGTTCAGGCGACGCGGCAGCCCGGGCCGGGGTGGGGGGGAACGAGCCGGAGAAGCGTTCGAAGGCGCTTGGGAGCTGTCGGTGCCGGCTGGGTGGGTGGGCGGCCGGTACCTGTGNAGCCCTAGCGCTGGTATTTGGGTCTTGAGGCGGTGTCTGGCCGTGCTGCCTGAGCTAGGCTGTGAGCGGCGAGTCTCTGCTCCGCTTCTCCTCGCTCCGTGCCCCAGCTCCGCTCCGCCCCGTCCGTGAGCCCCGCGCTGCTGAGATCAGCTTCCTGCTTTTCATCTTCCTCACAGCGCTTCTGCTCCTCCCCTGAAAGAGTTATTTTCTTCGGTCCGGAGTTGGTTTTTGTGGGTGGCTGCAGGCGCTTTTTTCTTTCTTTTTTTTTGTTTCTGTCAGGCTAACATGCCGAGCTGAAAAAGTGGTATCATGGTGATTTTGTTCTGTTGCAGCGAACCAGAGGTGTAGGCAGGATGGTAGACTGCTGCACCGAAAACATTTCTGTGCCAGCTCTGTGACCGTGGAAGGCGAAGGAGGTGAGTGCCAGTTTTACGTCGCGTAGGTCCGGGGAGTTGGTGGAGGTGGAACTAGGAGTCACAACCTAGCCCGGCTCAATAACAAGAAATGAGCAATTATGTTGTTATGCTCCCTGATTAGATGCTTTTGCTCCTACTAATGCTGTAATGGAGTATACTCAGGAAATGATGGATTTTACTGTAGCAAAGAACTGTAGTCATTGAAATTTTATGGTGTGTAAATTTGCTTTTTCTTTCATTGGACAGTGTGGATAGATATGGCACAAATATAGCCATAAAGGACAGATAATAAAGGTAATGTTCATTCCAAACAACTTCCCATAGAAAAACCACTCGCATAAGTAGTTACAGAACTTTTAGATGGACTGAATAATGCCAGAAAGAGGTTGTACAGTGATTTAGTAATAACTGTGGATATAGAATAATGTGATATCTATATCTGAGGGAATTACATGATTTTATAATGTGTGGAAATTAAATTATACACAGGAACAACAAAAAAAGGAAAAAAAATACAGGATGGAAGCCAGGTTGTTTGAGAGAAAACAGATGGTTTGGAAGAGTATCTCAGCTGTAACAAACGGGCAACTTGTACAGAAACTTGTCTCCTTTACACTGTTGCAGGTTATTAAGCTTTTTTAAAATTATTTTTCTTTAGAGATTGAAGAGTGTAAATACCATAGGTGTATTAACCAACTTTCAGCTTTTTAAACAGGTGTCATTCTCTAATGGAGCTCTACAGTCATTAATTCATAACTGGTTGCAGGTTGCTACTGACTTTATGTTGCAGTCCTGCTGCTTTCTCATTACTGCCTGTTAACAGTCAAGAGCAGTAGAATGACTTTGTTCATTCTGACTGAACTGCCCAGAATGATTTTGCAGAGGACTCTTCGTACGAAGCCACTCAAAAAGTGTAGCTGTGGTAGACCAGCCAGTGTTGGATGTTCCCATCACAGCTACAGGGCAGTGCCACAGGTCTTAGCTGCTTCCCAGGTGACAAGAGACGATAGGAGGAAATCAAGGACCTTGTCCAGAATCATGAGGTGTGATGTGCCACAAGACCTGAGGCCTGACCAGAATTGCTTGTGCTTTTGTTTCAGACCAGAGTACTTTGTGCCTTGAGTAACTGTTCTCTGTGATGCCAAGTTGAATTTATTGGTTTTGCTATAAGGTGAAACAAATTCAGTCTTTCATTAATTGTGGGAGTGGGAGATGCTTCTCTTACAGTGAAGTTCCTCAGTAGCTGTGCTGAAAGAAGTTCAGGGAAAATTTGATTTCAAAGTTCCATGCGTTTTGATTGAAAATGAGAGAAGAGTGGTAAATTAGAAACTAGGATTTGATTTGTGGTAACATTTTGGGGCATGACTGACTTTCCTGTTTCCTCTCTTGGAATTAGCGCTGCTTCTTTCAGTTGTAGGACAAGTGGGAGCATTTTTTTAAGAATGTGTTGTATTATTGGACCACACTTACCCCTTGTGATTGAACAGCTTTGTAGATACATGTGTAAAGTCAGAAGAAAAAGCAACAAACTACTTTTATTGCCCTTTCTGTGGCCTGTGTTATGGTAGTGGGGGAAAAGCTCTGTATAGGAAGTAGTACTAAAACTTCCAGTCCTGTATGGCCCTGCATCTTTTCTATTTCATTTCAGGCACTGATTGGTTTTGTCTCCATGCAATCTGTAAATTCATTGCTGCTAAATCTACTTCTTGCTATAGACCTGTGCTTAAAAAATAAGCCCTGTGTTAAGTCATTACTCCAAGGGGTAAAACCATGGTTAAAGTTATTCCATGTGCCTTTCACGTTAGTGTGTTAGAAAGGTAATGCATGCCTGTTTGCCCCTGGTGTGTTGATTCTTGTGGAAATATTACTATTATCTTTAGAAATGTGTGGGAAATATGCTTATCCTATAGACACAAATGTATCTCCCACATGGACCTAAATACCCAACTCTTATTTGCCAAATTTACTACCTTTTTACTCTCATTCTGCCAGCAGAGACACTCTGCAGCACTAAGAATATGGATGTGATGTTAGGCATTAAGGACAACAGCTGCTGGACTTTTGTGCTGGTTTACTCATTTTGGACTTACCTTTGAAATTTTCTGCCTGATTGATAGGAGGCTGCTGTAAAAACCCAACCTTTATCAGTAGAGTCAAGGGTTCCTAGCAGTGGCTCTGAATGTTGTGCTCTGAACTGATTTGCCAGCCCTTCTGACAGCTAGGCTCAGAGCATTTGCTACTTCTCCGTTACATTTTTGGCAACCTAGTCTTCTGCTAACTCGTGGAAATTTGTTATTTTATTTCAGAGTGCACTGAAGGGGAATGGGAAGATCTGTCTGCAAGCTGGATCTTTCCTTGTTGGAGGGATTGCAAGGGTATTAAGAAGTGTTCGATGTTTGTAGGCTTGCTGAGAACAGTGAAGAGTATGGCTCCCAGGGTCTGTTTTTACCTTCAGTTCATTACATGTGTGGTGCTGACCCATCTTCAACATAGACAGAGGATGCAACAGGTTATTTGAACTGCAACTAGGGAGGTGAATAAGACTTATTTGACAGAGGTAATAGTGAAGCACCATGTTAAAATCACAGCAATGTCACTGAAAGAAGCAGTCCCAGTCTCAGATCCTACCCCATGGAGGTATGCTGGTGTTTTTATGGTTGTGTAATGAACTGGACTGGAGGACTGATCATAGCTAAAATGCATGGGTTTTATTAGCTTGATTTTTGCTGTCCACTAAAGCTAGAACTGACCACCAGTGGGTGGATCATATGTTTTGTCATGAGTTGGACTGGAGTACTAGTTGGACTGTAGAACAGCTCTAGCCCCAAAATAAGAGGGCCAGGAATATGAGGAGTAGAAGCAGGACTGATTTTTAGCTTCAGAGTTGGCTTGTACTATCTTACTGCTTGTCAGTATAGTGCCTTGAGGGCAGGCAATGTAAAGTGCAAGAGGAGGAGAAGGATTTACTCCAGAAATAAGCCACTATTGTCACTATTTCATCTACTGGGGTTATATATGCATCTTCTAAATGTGCTTTTTTTCAGTTTGGATAGCTTCCAGTCCAGATAGCATCAGTTAGTTACTGATGCTGAAAGTAACATGTCTTAATTGTGTTGTTGCTTTTATCTTTCTTCTGTGATCCCATCTCAAGTAGGTGCTGCCTTGCATAGCTTTCCTTTGTGTGACCCAGCACAGCATGCTGCATGTTGGGCTGTTCTTAAGTTGTGTGGGACTTTTGAGTGAGCGTGTTTGTAAGGTAGCTCCATCTGGATGCAGAATACTACTTTACTACAAGGTGCTGGTTAATTTTTGAAGTCTGGAGTTGGTTCTGTGTATGATTCATATGGTCAGTTACTCTGAGATTTTGACTAAGGGTAGAATATCTCTAAAACAGCAGGTTCTCCTCTGGTGGCCTTTAAGAAGAGTGTGTGTCTGTGGCAAGTAGGGGAATACTTTTTGCTCATTTTCTTTAAATAGCAGGGTGATGATTGTTGCTTGTGTGCAAATTTGGGAAGCTTTTGTTAACTGTTTTTCAAGCTTTTGTTATGTGTTGGGTGCTGGTAAAGAAGAATCAGTAAATTTTTCTACATTAATTCCCTCGGGCTGTGTTTTGGCTAGGTAGTCAAATGTTGCATCCCAAGATAAAGATCCAGTTTTGAGATTTGGTAGTGTGTAGATCCATGCATTTGTTCAGGGTCTTGTTACCCTCTGTGAGACTCCATGCAAGTACAGGAATCCATGCTGGTGGATTTTGACAAGGGATTAAAGGATCAATGTTTGCTTTGCTTGGAAGATGTTCAGATAGTAGAGCTTGAAAATACCATCTCTACTCCTTCCCTTGCCCTACCAAAGTAAACTGAAGCCCATAGCAAAATGTGGCACACTGAGTTCAGATTTTTGAGTAATAATTTAGAGTACCTTTAAGCTACAAGTTACTTTCCCCATGAAACTTTATACAAAAGGAAACTTGTATTTGTGGGAAAGGAACAAAAGGAATGATAGTTTCAGGATGAGAAAGAAGAAAACTTATTAAAATGTTTCTATGAGGATTGCACAGCATGCAATTCAGTTTGCTTTTATAAAGGCAGAAGGATTTAAAAAACCACCAAGAGTCCCAAGCATAAAAAGAAACCCCAAAAAACTGGCAGTTTAGTTGGATTATATCTTTCCTTTGGGAGGGGTAAACGAGTTTCTCTTCTCCTCCTGTAGGTGAAGAAGCTAGTAAAGGAGAGCAAATCACAAGGATAATGCTTGCTTTGTTAGGCAAATTGCAGCGAAACACAAGGGCCTTAACACCTAGAGAATTGATGCAGCTGGACCATGACCACGGTTCTGTAAGTACAGAGCATCTGCTGGTGAGGGCACAGAGTTACTGCCCCTGTTGCAGCACCTTCTAACGCTGTTGTGTCCAGCTTCTGCATGGATGTGACGTAATGGCAGCAGCATTCTCCACGGGCCTGATACTGGCTGAGGCTTACTGAGAAGTGCTATCCCAGCTGTAGAGGGATGGTACAGGGAGCTGGTGTAGTGTGATGCCTTGGAACATAGGCTCCCCTCATGACCATTTAACCAGGGCTGAAACTCTGCCAGCATCTGGGGTTTTCCAGATGTGAAACTTAAGTAAGGCAGGCCATGTTTTGTGATAAAGGCTTATGCTTCACAGGGGGCATGTTTGGTTTTTTTCAAAAGCAGCCCCAAAAGATGCTACTTGAAAGTGCATCTCAACTGAAGATGAGCAGGACCAACTGCAGAGTAAAGCTACTCAAAATGGATCCCTCACCTTTTATCTGTTAGATCACTACTGTACAGTAAAGTGTTTTCTGTTAAAATATTAAGGTTCTGTTAAAATATAATATTTCTTAATATTTTATTTAATATTTCTGTTAAAATATAGGATGTTAAAATATTTTTTAAAAAAATATTTCAAATATCCTTATGCAGATGTTCAAGCAAAATGTTTGTTTCCAGACTAATCAAAAGTGAAAATGTCTGGTAAGAGAAGCGAAAATAATTCGAGTTTTCCTGTTCCCAGCTGCCTACACAAATGTAGCTTAAGCATTTAATATTTGGTTAAGTTAGTTTCTTTTTGTAACTGATGATGCCCCATGAAGCTTGTTAATTTATGGAATAACTCAGAAGTAGCAATCAGGTTTGTAAACACCTGTAAGTTTCATGGGTTAAGCTGCAAGCAATTCCTTGTGGACCTCGTGCATTGACAAAAGCTCAGTCAGCAGTAATACCTCCTTTGTTGGTGAAAATCACTCAAGAAGCAGGTTCTTGTTAGTCAGATCTAATAAAGCGTTATTAGATTTAAGCTATTTTCTCTCCCTTCAAGGCTGCAAGAAGGCAGCCAGCTAGCCAGGCCTCATTTGAAAGTGTCTGACATAGTCTAACAGCACATCTGAGGCTTTCCCATCTGTGATGTTGGTCATAGTTTATTCAGAATGGTCACATGAGTAAGACTGTGGTAGAAGCTTTCTTAATTAGATGCTGGGCTTCCACTGAATGTGTGCCCTTGGAACTCTGCTCTGTGAATTCTGAATCTCCACCTGGAAATATTTGCTGCAGGTAGGGGCATCTGCTCCCTAGTGGACCTCTAGTGAGACAAGGAATCCAAATTGCTGTTTTGGTGGTTAGGCAGAGAAAAAAGAGGTACTTTCCAGCTGAGCTTTCAGAATAAGTAAATATATTTTAAATTATCAGCAATTTACACTTGCTTCTGATTAGATTTGCTCCTGGCAGTTCTTAGAGAGGTATTTTTGCTTGTTCTACAGGCTGAGATCAGAGGGTGGCTAAACATCGTGCCACACGATTTTGAAGGAACCTTCTCTGTGTAACTCTGACATTGTCTTGCAAGGTTCATTGTTTGTTCATTAGTTCTTTCATTTGTTCATTCTTTCACCTGTTGGTATAGTTGAGGTACCACTGTTTTCCACCTTCAGCTGCAGCTTGAAATACATCAGAGCTCCTTAACAATACCATAATGATAACTTGCACTTTTCTAGGACTTTTCACTTGAGTTACCCAAATGATTTATAGGATTGATGAAGAAAACGAGGTGACACCTTTCTGATGAAGGGGATTGTGGCAGATAGAGGCTTTGAGTCACAGGGAGGTTGAGTATGAAGTTAAGGAAGTCTTTTCTGTCATTCATCAGAGGTCTGAAGCAGCTGTGGCTCCTGATTTCCAGGGAGGGGCTACTGCTGCTGAGATTAAGTTATAAAATGTTAAACCACATGGGGGAGGGAGTGTTTTAACACCTGAGGCTCACTGCATTAGAGTGGTCTCTGAGCAAAGAGTGCAGGCATTTAAAATGAAAGGGATGTAAACAGCAGTCCATACTCTAGGAAGGAAGAGTAGCAACACTTTTTCTTCCAGAGCCTGGCATTAGTGTTACAGCAGAGTAATTTCATAGTATCACAGTATGTTAGGAGTTGGAAGGGACCTTGAAAGATCATCTAGTCCAACCCCCTGCTAGAGCAGGATTCCCTAAGACTAGGTCACAACAAAGCTGCTCTGACCAGGAATTGAACCCAGGTCCCAGCGGTGAGAGTGCCAAATCCTAACCACTAGACCACCTCTTCTCCCCAGCAAAAAGAAACTTAAGATATTCTTGCTCTTTGGTCAGGTGCCTGGAGTTCAGTCACTCAACTGACACACATTAACACGGAGTAACAAAAATTGGTCAGAATCTGAGTTTGTTTCAAATGAAGGTGTTTATGTGAAAAATGGGTACTGATTTTTCATTTGATTTCTGATGTAAGTTTAATGGCCATTCATCTGAGGGATGAATATTTGATGTTTGCCAATAAAGTTATACTGCCTAGAATTTCTAGAGTTTACCTGGCTGGAGGTGTTGACCAAAGAACTGATCAGGTATTACAAATGTTTGTGAAGCTTAGTAAGATTTTTATAGATTTTAATACTGTTTATCAGACTGTTAGTTTCAATCATACTTTGTATACCTGTTTTTACCAACATTCCTACTCAAGTTTAGCATATTATAGGCAGATGGGATACTTTGCCTAAATACCTAGGTGCTTTTTCCAAACCTACCTGGTGAGTTTGGCAGAGGTGGGATGGGAACTGAGTAAGATCAGTTGGTTTGCTGTGCTACTGCTTTGCTCTTTGATCAGTGGGCAAGACTGTCACTTGAACTGGTGCTTCATGAAGATAGTGATATTATTCAGAAAATCTGTGTGCCTGCCTTTGGAGAGGAACAGTGAGCTACATGTGGGTTAGAAACAGCATAGCTTTGTCTACTCCCAAGCATGTTTAAGAAGGGCAGAACTTGAATGTGGCCTCTAAATGGGCCAGAAGTGCGAAACTGATGTGTTCAGGAGAGTGAACATGGAACATCATGCGTGTGCCTGCTAGGACTGTATTAGGGTTCAGATACTGAACCTTCAGTGGACCCTTAGCAGTGCTGTATGTGTTTTAAGGGTTCGGAAATCTTGTCTTGCCCCGACTGCAGAAGCCAGTGAGGCTGCAGGAATTATCTGTGGCCACTAGATGACTCTTTCAGCCTGCTGGAGCCGAAGAAAACTGTGGAGGTATAGAGAATGGAAAGGAGAAGGCAGTTCTTGGGCTGTACTGGATGAGATGCACACTAATGAGATGTGAGATAAATAAAGGAGTTATGTATCTTGCAACTGAGGGAAATGTTAACATGATTTCTAGTTTGAGTTGGAGTAGTTACAGGATAGTTTGTTCGTAGGTACTTTGAAAGCATTTGCAAAACAGAGATCCTAACCCCCTTATGGTCATGGTGGATTTATTGAGACAATCAATATATGAAGGAGCTAAATTTGCATGTTATACTACTTGTTGACCATACTAAAGTGATACCTAGCTTTATGTCGAGCTCAACTGTCAAAACTCTTCTTTTGCAACACTTAAAAAGAAAAGTAAAGGGGGAGGAGGAGTCTCAAAATACCCCATCCACACCAGCAACATAATACTGTATTTGCCACATCTTTGCATCTCGTAGGTGGCTGGATGAATCCAGTTAGTCTGTTCACATTTTTGTCCAACCTATCTTGAAATGAAGGGCCAGGCAGACTTTCCACTAACTCCCTACAGATTCTGCTGCGTGCTCAGAGAGGATGCTCACCCTGCAATGCTCAGGATTAAAAAATCTTCCTGTCATTTAGAGGCAGCATGAATGATCCTTCAGTTGCACAAACATGTATTTGTCAATGTCTGTACTAAGCATGTAGTCACTTTATCAAGGTAATTAGATGATGAGGTGGTACTGTTGTTGCTCCATGTGTTTCTCTGACATCCAGTTTTGTTTCTGAGGTGCAATACGGCATCCTTAGTTGCCATTAAATAGGAGTAGTTCCTAGTGCAAAGTATATGCTGGATAAAACAATAGTTTACATCCCTGATCATTTTTGTTTTTCTTTAATTGTTTTTGTCAGCCAAGAATCCCATAGAGATGATACTTGGCTGTGAGCTATGGCTTGATCTGTGAAGATTTTGTGTTCTTCTTTGAAGTTTTAATTCTTGAGTGCTTCAGGGTTCATGGTAAGCATAGTGCTAGTCCTGTTTTTAAACTTAATATGCATTAGAAGTGTGTATCTGCTTTTAAGTAAGTGTCAAGTGTAGCAGCCTTTCCACTTCTATCATGTTTAGGAGGTTTTTTTCACCTGAAGTTTTTCTGTTTCTCTCTTAAACTCAAGACCTGTTAATAATTCCAAACCCCCTTTTGAGTTGGCTCCCCAAAATGCAATTCTGGATTCAGTCTTTGTGAACAGGGACTAGAATTTTCATGACTCAAGCCTGTGTCCCTTCTGAGGTTCGTTTTTACCCAGTGGCATTTTGAGGTTTAGGTCTTCTGAATGTGTCACAGTATCAACTGAACAACCCCAACTCCTTCAGTCTATCCTCATAAGGGAGGTGCTGTAGTCCTGTGATCATTTTTGTGGTTCTCCTCTGGACCTGCTCCAACATGTGCACATCCCTTCTATGCTGAGGACCCCAGAACTGACACAGTACTCCAGGTGGGGACTCATGAGGGCAGAGTAGAGAGGCAGAGTCACCTCCCTAGGCCTGCTGGTTATGCCTCTCTTGATTCAGCCCAGGATACAGTCACTGCCTCTCTGCAGCCCCTTATGAGCATGTTGAAGACTGCAGTGAGATCTCCCCTTAATCTCCTACCCTCAAGGCTAAACAAATACAAGTGATCTCAGCTGCTCCTCATAAGGTTTCCCCTCCATACCCTTCACCATCTCCATAGCCCTCCTCTGGACACTCTCCAACAGCTTAATGTCTTTTCTATGTTGTGGAGCCCAAAACTGCACACAGTGTTCAAGGTGTGGCCGCACCAGTGCAGAGTAAAGCAAGACAATCACCTCCCGTGACCAGCTGGCAATGCTGTTCTTGATGGAACCCCAGGACCTGCTTGACCCTCCTGGCTGCCAGAGCACACTGCTGACTCATACTCAATCTGCTGTCAACAAGGACCTCCAGGTCCCTCTCTGCACTGCTGCTCTCCGGCCTGTTGCTTCCCAGTTTATCTGGGGTTGCCCATGCCAAGTGCAGAACCCAGCGCTTGCCCTTTTTAAACCTCGTGTGGTTGGTGACTGAACAATGTGTCAAAAAGACAGCTGTTATATGGGATTTTCAGTTACTTTTTCTTCATGCATGTAACTCTTGTCTGTAATACAGTTCTTTATATATATGCAAAAACTCTCTCCCCTCCCCCACCAAATATGCATACCATGACATACATGCATAGGCATCCTTCACTTCCTCCCTACCTTCTTTTCTGCCCCAAGACCCTATGCTTTGGAAATTTTTAAGTTTTTAAAAGCCATGTTATAGCAATTTCATAGTTGTCTAAAGGAAAACTGCATAACCCATAATTTAAAACTAAGAGTAATGATTTGTAAATGAAGTATGACAGTACTGAGGAGGAGAAATATTGAAATAAGGAAACTGATTTTTGGCATTTGCTTAAATCATTTTTATCCATCTTGCTGCTGCTTCATTACGATGTTATGTTACACTGAGTGTTCTGTTTGACTTGCCTTCTGAGATTTCCATGTTTTTACCTATTTACTTATATTTACCTGTATTGTGGCTTTTAAGCCATAGTTGTAAGGAGATCCCTTACCTTTCTTAATTGAAAGGTCAAGCAGGAATGTTCAGGAGCAAGTCTAGGGAGGAAGCTGATCACCATCTATGTAATCTTAACTTGGTTTGGGTGAATTCAGTGCTCTAATCTCTTACTTGCAGCAAGAGAGAGAAGATTTTACAGCAGCATGTTAGTATCAGACTAATAAATGTCAACAACAAAAAAGGAAATATAAAACAATCCCTAATCCTGCAGTTGCCGTTAACTTTTCACTCTTAAAAGTTGTTTGTTGGATTTAAACTGCTTTTCTGCTCTTGTCAGTGGTGATTGTAGATATGAACAGAAGGCTGTGTGTAGCTTGGATCAAAGTGAGGTGAATGGGCTGGACTGGAAATTTAACATGCTTGAGCTGATCTGGTAGTGAAAATTACATGAGTGGCTTAATTTTATTTAGGACTATGCAAAAGGAGTGGCATTCATGTGTGTGCATATGTGCTGGTCCTATTTCCTCTGGCCTCTGCCTCATCCCTCTTCTCATTCTCCTGGGCCCAGAATGGCGTGCTAGGATGTGTACATGTCATTAGCTGCGAGGGCATCTGGCATTTCAGGAGTTAGCTGGGCTGCTGCAGCAGTTGGGAGCACAAGTGGTGGTGATATACTTTCAGTTCAACTTCCTCTCTTAAGTGGCTGAATCAAATCAAGTGGCAGTACTGGACAGCAGCAGGGAAGAGGCAGGGTGAGGTGCTGTTGTCCCTCTTCAGACCTCTGTCTCACAGGGCTCTGTGTACTGCTTACATTTCTGTTTCTTCCTTGTTCTTTGACTATCATGTGGTGATAGAATAGCCAGTCCCTTTTGGTATTTCTTTGTTCCAACCCTTAGCATAGTAAATTTTCAGAAGGATCAGTTGCTGTACTTTCTGATGTTATGTGGTGGTGTGCAAAGATCCAGGGAAGGGAACACCAGGAATTGTCAGGCTAAGGCAGATAACAAGGTTGCATTGTGTTTATTGAGGAAAAAGAAAAAAAAAGTCAAACTAAGAAGAATTTTGTTTGAGACAAGGTTGTACAGCAGCTTTACTTACACTTGTTTCTGGATTTTGGATTAAGAAGTAAAGCTTCAGGTATTTCTAACCCAATTCCAATGTATTACCCTCAAATACAAGCATTTGATGATAAAGTAAGATTTAATTGTAAACTTGAAATCCTATTGAGGACTGTTTGTAGAAGCCCTTGAAGAAGCCTTTTTCATTTATGTATTGTATCAGATAACTGTAAACTGCATGAGTCTTAAAACAAGAGATCCTGCAAAACCCCAGAGTATTTTCATGCCTTAACCTTGTATTTTGCAAAGATTTGTACCTGTATTACTGTAGGCTGAAGTGCAGGTAACATTGCACTAGTGCTTTCATGAAGTTTCTGACAACTGGAGGCTTTCCCAGCATCAGTTTAGAAGTTGAATTTCATTTCCAAGTGCCAATATTGACACAGTTCTGAGACAAGTGTATTTAGCATTTGTTCTGAAGAGAGTATGTTCTGTGATGTGCATCCAGAAAATTGTTTTTGGTGTGGGTGGGATTTCTATTGTACATGGGCACAGGGATTCCCTCTAGGATTAGATTTCCTCATCCTCCCAAAGCTGCTTTAAGATGAATGCTTTTTGTACTGCTGAGAATTGGATTTGGCGTCAAAGCCTGTTCCAGTGCATTGTGCAGGAACTGCCTGGCCACCCTACAGTGCAGAAGTCCTCCCCAACCAGAGTGACCAAACTCTTACCATCTTCTTTACCGTTCCTAACTTTCAGAACAGGAAACCTGTAGGGAAAAGAGTGCTAAAATACTTAAAGGGCAGTTGTTAATACTGATACTAGTTTTAGGATGATCCTGGTGCTAATTTCACTGGTTTATGGAGAATCCACTTTGAAGTCAGTTGTAATCTCAGTTTGTCTCTTTTTCAACGTAGGATTTCCAGGTAAATTTCAACTAAACAGTCTTTATGGATTGTACCAATATGCATCATGCTGGACAGCATGACACATTTGCTTTTTGCACATGCAGTAAGGAAGATAAAGAATTTTTGTTTACTAAATCTGGATTCCCTAAATGAGCTTGCAGCAGAAACTCTGCATAAGGTGGTGCTGGAGACCTCAAAGTGATACCTCACGCTGGCTGGGTTGGCAGCCAGGAGTCTTTCTCAAGCAGTTGAGTTGTAGATTGAGCTTCCAAAAACATTAACTGTTTGTAGCAAAGCTTTCACAGCCTGAGAAGGGTTGCAGCATCAAGCACCTTCTGTAAAGTTGGTGGAGGTCTGTTAACACCTTAGTTTGTGACAGAGCAAGTTCCATAGATGCAACTGCACAAACCTTTTAAGTTTTATTCATTTGAAAACAAAACAAACCAACCCCAAACCTTAAACAACCAAAACCCAAAACACACCAAACAAAAGAAAAAAAAACAACAACAACAAAAAAGCCCAAGCAAACAGTAACAAAACCAAACCCAAACAATGAAATAAACCAACCTAGATTCAATATGCCTAATGTTGTGTATACAGCAGTTCTGCAGTCATCCTTGGTGTTCTGCTGGTATCCATACCACTAGAATGAGTAATGAATGCTCAGAAGTGTTCTTTACTTCTTTACACTGTATTGTTGTATTATTTTTTTTACAACAGCTGAATCTTACTGCAAATGCTTTACAAATATGTTAAGAATACATTCATTACTGAGGAAGACAGCTAAATTACATTATACTGTGGTGGGGACTCAAGGTATGCCTTTTTTTTGTGTTTAAGAGAGATGTGCATACACCAAATCAGGCATAGTGAGAAAATCCAGCTGGAAGCTTGAAGAGTTGCACGATTCCACTTTTTCTTCTGCTAGAATAGGCACAGGGACTGTAAGTGGACATTTGAAGGGTGTTTGTCCGGAAAGCACAAAAATGAGCAGTCCCATGTTAACTTTTTATTTCATGGCCTGAGATTATTCTATAAAAATCTGCCATTTTATTATTAAAAGGTGTTTAAACAATAATTATATATCTGTGGCCTTCTCTCCCCCCCCCCCTGCAAAACCTGTTTTAATTGACCACTGTGATAAGGTCTATAACTGCAGGATTGATTGCATAGCATTGGGGAATGGAGGAACATGCCATGCTGCTCAGCAAGCACAGCCTACAACTACGGATTAATGGTTAACTACACTTAAGTCTGCAAATGATCCGATAGTAATTACGACTAATTAGGAGATGATACAAGTGCATTGCCATGCAATGCTGTCCTCAGAACACACTGGAACTTCAAAATGTGCTCTGTGGAAAAGGATTTGAATATTACTCTGTCTTAAGACAGAGAATTACTGTTCTTCAGTATAAAATCACCAGAGAGCCTTCATGGCTAAGTCTACTGTTAAAGTGTGGGCTTATCTCCTGTATGTACCTCTAAGGAAAAATTAATTGGTTCTCATTTTAACTGCAGTCATAGCAACTTGTCCAGGTGGGCATTTTGCTGCTTGTGCTTTGCTCCAGAGCAGTGTGTAAAGCAAAAGTAGTTTCTCCTGATAGATTTTTGGAACTACTTGGGAGCTCATCCCTGTTAGAGTTGCCTTTAGGTGACTCCTAGCATACTGTGTTTTTGCTTCTGCTTATCTCACGAGTATGCAGCAAAGTGTGATTTTTAACAGTGCACTATGCTCCCCTGTGACTCTTCTCTTCTTTGGCAGCCTCTCTGATATCAGGATTTTTGTAGGTGGCTTTCCCTGCATTTCTGCCCCCAAATAAGAGACTGTGGCTCTCTTGATTTCCTCCCCCCCTCAAGCCAAAATCAATCTATTCTTCATCTCATGATCTTTATCCTTTTTATAATACCACTAATCTTTTTTTTATTACTGGTTTGCACCTTCTGCTGAAAGTCAGATTCCTCAAAAAAAAAATAAACTTGTATGCCAGGGTCTTCTGTATGCAGCCCATCTCACCCAGCTTCACACGGTCAGCTGCATGCTGCAGCGAGTGAGGACTCAAAGGCCACAGCTCTAATGCCTCCATGTTGAATATCTACATTTAGGCATAACTTCTCCACCAAAGCTCCATTCTGCTGACCTCTAGGGTTTCTTGTGTATTTGAAATAGAGCCTAGATAAAACTGCTCACAAATTGGTGACCAGAGGAGGGGGAGATGGGATGTAAATGCACTGCTGTGAAGGGTGATATTAATTTTCCTGCCCCCAGGGTATTGACTGGCCATCCAGATGGTCTGCCTGGCCTCCAGCTACTGCTTCAGAAGGGTGGGCGTCTTCTGAGGGCCCACTGGTGTACCTGCCAGCCCCTGGGGAGTTCTTCGGTACTCCAGTACTTCTCAGGTACTCACAGGCACTGAAGTGTGGTTTTTAGGTGGCAGCAGCATCCCATCCTAAGTAGCTTTGCTCTTATTTCAGAGTAATGACATCTTTACTGAAGAGGTGAAATTGGCACATAGACTTTTCTGAAGCTCTTAATAAAACTGCAGTAATTAATGAAATTGTCAGGGACATGACCAGCCACTACATCAGTCTCCTGAGGCAGTCACCATTATCCTGTGTGCTTTTCTTTAACATGCTGGGGATGCTCACAGTGTTGGAACACTTGCTAAGGAAGAGATGCAGGACTGATGGATGATAGTGTTTGAGTTGGTCTGTGTGTCATAGTAACAGAGGGGGGAGGGAAAAAAGATTGTACTTCATCCCATTCAGTTTGCTCTAGTTCTCTGTCAGCCTTCCAGTTAATAATGTTAACAGCTCAGTGGTATTTGTAAATGCCTTTTATAGGGAAGGGAGAAAGTACTTGTGTAGATGCTGTCTGTAATTACATAGTCAAATAAATACTTGTATCACTGGTGATTGCACAAGGCAACTAAGGACCTAAGATGACAGCATTTCTTAAAAAAAAAAAACAAACAAACATTAAAAACTTTGGATTTTTTTTGTTTTCATACTTTCTAAGCTTGAATGGTTTCAAATGATTTGTAGCTGACTATTCACTGTTACGGTGAAACTAATTTTGGGTAACTCATCATCACTGAATTTATTACATCATAAAATGCTATTCATGCACTGAATTTAAACCTCTATTTTTGTAGTACAGGAGCAATTACATGATACAGCAATAGAGAATAAGAAGCTGTAGCTGACACCTGATGCTCCTTTGTGTACTACATTACTGGGGCTCTTCATGGTGTTCCTTGTTTTCCAGAAAGCTGGAATAGGATGGATGTTTTGGTGTGCTGGCTAGATAAATACTGGAGCAGAGCCCTCTCAGTACCTCCAGCACTGTGTCGAGTCTCATGTAGCCTTTTTGATTTTTCACAGGAAAAGCCAATTATGACCTAAATATCATCTAAATAGGGAAAGCTTTTGGAAAAGCCATGAGACCTTATGTAGGGGCATAGGGATTAGCTTGTTTCTTGCCAGAAAAGTTCCACTCAGTCTGCAGTAAGATGATGTTCCCATCCTCACTCACCTTCTTTTTATCACACCCAGATTTGAAGGCTGCCTTGAAAGTTGAGCTGTTACCTCTTCTATGTAAACTTCCGTGGACCTGAAGAAGGAAAAGACTGCAAATGTAACTGAAGGGACACTTTGATCAAAAATTCAAAGATCACAGAGCAATCACAGATCTATGCGTTTGTAGCAAGTCTGTCTAATCTGTAGGTAAAACTTGGTACTGTGGTATTGTTTTCATAGAATCACCAGAATTGGAAGGGACCTCAAGGGTCATCTAGTTCCAGCCCCCCTGCCTGGTAGGGAACACCTTGCACTAGATCAGGTTACCCAGTGCCCCATCAAGCCTTGTCTTAAAAGCTTCCAGGGATGAGGCTTCCACAAACTCTCTGGGCAACCTGTTCCACTGTCTCACCACCCTAACAGTGAAGAACTTCCTCCTAATGTCTAATCTAAATCGACCCACTTCTAGCTTGCATCCATTCCCCCTAGTCCTATCACTACCTGACATCCCAAAATGTCCCTCACCATCTTTCTCGTAGGCCCCCTTCAGATACTGGAAAGCCACAAGAAGGTCTCCTGGGAGCCTTCTCCTCTGCAGACTGAACAATCCCAACTCTCTCAGTCTGTCCTTGTAGGAGAGGTGCTCCAGTCTTCTGATCATTCTCCTGGCCCTTCTCTGGTCTTGCTCCAGCACTTCCATACCCTTCTTGTAATAGGGGCTCCAGAACTGAACACACTCTTCCAGGTGCAGTCTCATGAAAGCAGAGGGGTAGAATCACCTCCCTCAACCTGATGGCCACACTCCTCTTGATGCAGCCCAGGATACAGTTGGGCCTCTGGGCTGCATGCGCACAGTGGTGGCTCATGTTGAGCTTCTCGTCCACCAACACCCCCAAGTCCCTTTCCTCAGGGCTGCTCTTTTAATGTTGTATTCTTGAGACGAAACAGCAAAAACTACTAGGAGTATTTTTTTTTTTTTGCCTTAAGAAAACCACAACTTTGTTCCAAAATTCTTTTAAGTCTGTTTTTAAATACATCCTTGTGGACTTGCAATCATACTTAGAATATCTGTTTCCTTAAATTAAGTGCAGTGCATCCCATTTTGAGACAAAATTGGACTGAAGAGGGGTTGTGAAGAAGGCAGCCTCTCTTTGAAAGTCCCTACTTGCTTCCAAATCAGGTGTTGATCTTTACGGAGATCACTGGCTCTGTCAGAGCTGATAGACTGTATATATGGCTACAAGCATCCCAGATCGGTTTGGGGAAGGATTGTTTTCTTTTCCTGCCATTTACCTCGACTGTAACTTTTTAGTGTGTGGGTTAATCCTGCTGCTCTCAGTGTGTGTAGTTACTGGCTTTCATAGAAAGCCTGATACATGGTATGCACACAGTCTTGTGAACGTGTGCAGCAGTGTGGGTAAATAAATGTAGAGCTTGTGAAAAACAAGTCTTGTCTAACTAGGAATTTATTTGCTACATATTTCCATGCTCTTCCAGATTCTCATAATGCTGAGCATCTAAGTTTTTCACATTTTTCCACTTTAGGGTTTCTGTGGGAATTCTGTCCAAAGAAATGTGAAGATAACTGTTAGGGCAACACTTGTGAGATTTTACTTATTTTTGTACACCAGAAAATAAGAGACTGCAGAGCTGTTGGCTGATGCTGGAACAGCAGGTTGTGAGCAAAATAATTTCTTAATGCTAAATTGCAGGCGTGTGTATATAGTTATTTTTAATATCTGGATCCATATGTGGATTATCTTTTATAATCTGGCTGATCATAAGGTGTGAAAATGGAAGTAGCTACTCTAGTTGATTTTTTTGAAACTGACAGCTGCAATTTAGGGTAAGATATTTAAGTGTTGAGGGGTAGTTTTCTGCTCTCTGGTTGGTGGGGTGGAATTTTTTGTGGGTTTTTTTGCATCAGTATTTTGTTGAGTGAGAGAATTTAACAAAAGTTTTTTCATACCTTTTTTCCCCTAATGCATCACCATTCGGTATTTAATAGCATTCTGTAGGATTAAGAGTTAAGTCATAATTTTTCTCTTCACTGTACAGTTTTGTACTCTCATGTGAAAGAGCTGTAATTTTTCAGAGCTAAAGTCTGTCAGATGATTTTAAAACGAAACAATGGAGATTTTACCACTAATTTTCTTTCTTTGAGTGTGAATACGAGGGCATATTCATACTTTTCCAATTTATTTTCAGCATTAAAAGAGAATTGAATAAGAATGAAAGTCCTGTTGAGGTGAACATAGCACAGATGAGTCTCAGAAGAGAAATTGTACTCCCAAGCTATAACCATCTAGATTCACAGTCACCCCAGTTATTAAATGGTGTGGTTACAATTCCAGACATAGGAACTGTGCGCTGCAGCAGTTCTGCATACCTGCCTGTCCATCTGTCCTTTCCACCAAAACCCTTCTGCAAAATTAGAAATGTGATTTCAAAGGTGGCTGGTGTGTGGGCTAACTTGGGAAGCAGGGCAGTGCAAGTGGAAGAGAGCAAGAATTTGTGGTAAACTCAGTGTTATCATATAAAAAAGGCTTGTTGGGCTGCAGGCTGGTTGCAGGGTTTCTGTGACAAATCTGCTGAATGACACCGCTGGAAGAATGCTAGGAATGCAGATTGTTTGTCCTGCTCAACTCAGCTTGGGATAGTGCAGTTAATTGGGTTCTTCCTGGGGCTTTACTGTGCCTGATAAAAGTTAATTTTAGGCCTGATTCTGCCTCGTCTGGCAGCTCTGCTGTCCTTCTGGGCTGAGTGTGGGAGAAAGGGAAATGGGTCACATGCATAGGAACTGGTCTTGCAGACAAACCTGGCCGGTAGCTTTGGTGACACAGAGCTGAGGCTGCGATCTGTTTATCCGCTTGTTGCTCTGCTGGCTTGGCAGTGGTACTAGAACTAAGAACTCGTAAAACTCTTGCTGTCCTTAAAGTGAGCAGACAGGGAGATGATCTGCTGAGTCAGAAAATGTCAGTTTTACATGGCTACCTTTAGAAGTGTGTACTTGGAGAAAGGATATTTACTTCTTATGCAATTCTGCGTACTTCAGTTTTCTTCATTTTGTCTGGTAAATAGTAGTTTGTCAGTGCAGAGTTTTTCATTTGAGACAATCCAGTTAAAATGTATGTAGTTAAAGAAATCCAGATGAGATTTTCAGGTGAGTATTGAGCAGTACATTCCTGTCTGTGCTGGAGTTGAAGTGTTCCTCGGTACGACTGTTTGCAGAATTAAGGAGACGTAAGAGGTAGGTTGCTGTTCTGCATAGGAGAACTGGACAGTTAACAAACAAAGTCCAGTGGAGTATAGGGTAGCAGTATAATACATTTCAACAAAAGCTTAGATTTCCTTCTTTTGCAGTCTCTTGTTTCCTCAGGTTCTATGTGTGTGCATATACATAAACACCATCTAGAGAGTAAATAACTTTGAGATAATATTTCGTACGTTGAATACTAAAGAAGAGGCTGGAGAATTCCCACCCCTCCCAGGTGCTGAGGTTATAGAAGTCAAATCTGAGCCCTTCCTACTGTTGTTCTGTAAATATTTTCATGGTTCCATCAAACTCTGGTCAGGGAGCTTGCTTCATGCCCTACACTTTGCTGTAGCAGGAGGCCCAGAGTTTCCATGTCATCCTTTCAATACATGCTGGTCCTTCCTCAGCAGATAAGGAAGGCAGTTTCAATGACTTGGAAAGTTGTGTTACAAATGGGTTGTGGTGCAGGAATGAACATGGCTTGTAAGCTATATTCCAACTCCATCCTAGACTCCGAATGGCATAGTGGTACAGTGGGAAGCTGAACCTTCTCACTCTAGCACAGGGCCAATTCCAACCACTGAAAAGAAACGCCAGCACACAAAAACCAGACATCCAAGAACAGTTGTTGCTTACTGATGTGTCTTTCTTTTAATTGAAGTTGGACAAGGATGTTTTTCCAACTTTGTGGGTTTTGATTCCCATACATCTGACTTACATTTTAAAATGTTCTTCTGCAGTGATGAGCTTTGTCATTTTTTCCTCTGAAGGAAAGCAAAAAACACTGGATTTCAAGAATTAGCGACACGCTGATGGAATAATCACACCATCTAACTTTCCATGTCTGTGTGCCTGAGCTGAACATAGAATGTGATTTGGAAGTAGGAAAAGCTACTTCCCCAAATACCAGACAGTGAGCTAGAAAGATGTCTAATCTGACACCTTGGGCGGAGATGTTTCTGTTTCCATTCCCAGGGTGGCTTTTCAGCCCTCCAAGCATATTCCATCAAATGAGCAGGGTTCAGGAACCGTTTCTGCAGTAATCTCCTGCAGGACACCTGAAGAGTGACTCATCCAATAGTGCTTTAACAATCTTGGCCTTAACCTGCTTTTTTGTCTGTCTTATCTTACAAGCAGGAAACATCAGGATTCAAGTGACAGGACTAGAGGGAATGGGCTTAAGCTGAGCCAGGGTAGGTTTAGATTAGATATTAGGAAGAATTTCTTTACTGAAAGAGTGGTGAGATATTGGAATAGGCTGCCCAGGGAGGTGGGGGAGTCACCATCCCTGGAGGTTTTTAAGAAGAGGATAGATGTGTTTCTTCAGGGGATGATTTAGGGGTAAGAGTAGTGTAGGGCTATCGGTTGGACTAGATGATCTTGAGGGTCCTTTCCAACCGTAATGATTCTGTGATTTTGTGAAATGTTTCAACGTGCAAAAGGGACAGAAAGGGAAGATACTCCCTTAACATCACTCAATTTACATATTTTAGGCACTAGAGGGCAGACTTGCACCTCTCTGAATAAATTAGTAACTGCAAAGTACTAATTAGATACAAAGAAGTAGAAATAGTTGCCTAATGAAAATAAACATTTTTGATACATTTTTTAAAGAAAGCAAGAAGAAAAATTCTCATTTTCATTTTAGTTAAAGATGATTCATTAACATTTCATTGTTGCTACATTTTCTGAGTTGCTTCAGTGCTCTGAAATTTGCTTGTTTGGGTTTATTTGAACTAAGATGGACAGGACTGGTGGGCAAGCTTGATTCCCTTCCTTCTCCCCTTTTGTATGTGCATTGCCTCTCAGAAGCTCCGTGAATGCATGCATTCTGTGCACAGTCCACTGAGTCCACTCAGTTTTTGTATGAACTAACAAAATAATACTGCAGACAGAAATTGTCACCTAATGATTAAGGCCAAAATTGCCATTATTTCATTCCATCTCTGTAATTCTTTTCCCAGTATGAAGTTTGAAGGCTGCAGGTGGGGAAGCATTTTGGTATAAGGGGTGACATGCACCAACAGAGAATTGAGCTAAACTTAGTCTTTTTAAGGTGCAACATGGGAAATCATTTACAATGGCTTTAGTAATTTTATTTTAAATGACATTGAGATTAATAGCAAGCAGACCTTTCCCAGTCTTAGAATTCCATGCCTACTTACTTGTCTTCGCAGCACTTTCCCTTTTTTATCCCCCAATAACAGATATGTTAATAAAATACAGTAACAGAATTGATTTGCTCAACACTGTCTTGTGGATCATAAACATAACTCTGTTTCATTGCTTGTTATCTCAGATTTCAAAGCCAGCAAGACAGTGCCTGGCATGTGCCTATATTGTAGTAAAAGGCTCAGTTAGCAACAGTGCTAGCAGTTTGATTAATTGATTGACACATTAAGTGTGCTGATACCTGCCATAAGAATGCCAGTGGGGGGGATTATCAACTCTTTGTGATAAGATTTTTTCATACAGGAATTTTTATATAAAGAGTCTTTGGAGAGGTGTTTCCAGTTACAGCTTCTCCTTTTATGGGTTTCATGCTATCTAATAACTGTTTTAAAGGTTCAACTCCTAAAATGATGTGGTTTTAAATTCCTGACTTTAAAATTCCTGACTTTAATTAATTATATTTTTAAAAACAAAACGACAACAAAAAAGGGGGGGGGAACAACAACATAAAACAACAAAAGTCTTGCAAGGGCAAGTCCTTGAAGCTTCAGAGTCAGGCAGAAACAATGGATTTCATAATGACTTTTATCTAAAATCAGACAATAGTTGACTCAGTTCCATTTTTACCTAAAATCTCCTCTGATCCCTAGACATTCTCTCTGTAAGAGTATATCTTCTACTTACCTTATTAATAGTGTAAATATCTTGATAGATGAGAGCAACAACACTGAAAGGGCCACTTCTTATCTTTCTTTTTCCCTGACCTCATCACTCTCTATTGGTGCATATTTGTTTTCAGCTGCTCTAGTGTGACGACTGGTAAACATCCTCTTCTGGAGGCCATGAGAAAAGAGCAGTGACCTCAATTATGCACAAAGGTACCTCTCAGTTTGGCAAAGACCTGTTATGAGTTGCAGTGTTCAGCAGAGGCAAAGCAAAGGACACACACATTGTTCTCATATAAGATGTAAAATGCACTAGGGTTTCTTCCTTTTGGTACAAAGAGCTCTTTCAGCATCCTCTGTTTTCTGCCTTTGTTTCTTAGCTGAATAATTCCTGCTTGGCTGAATGGACACTAAATTTGTTTGGCTTTTTCCTAAGGGGTAAAGTGTGAAATGACTAATAGTTAAGAATATATGCAAATGGAAGATAGTTTCCCACCTCCTCTCACTTAACAGGCATGCTACCAATTGCCTGTAACAATAGCAGGTACAGCATACTGATGTTGAAATTATGATGCTTAAAGGTGATACTAGACTTCAGCATTGTACTTGGCTGATAAAAGCTGCTGCAGCTGACCTCAGAATGTTTTTGCTGAAGGGTTCACTCTTGCAAGACATTATGAAGACACCTTCATTTAAATAAACACTTGAGAAGTCACAAAGGCTTTTGAAGACTAGTTGACACTTGTATTTCAGCTTGGCTTTTCTAGATCTCCTTGTCTCCCTTTCTGCCTCCACCTCCCCACTTTCCTTTTTTGCTCTGCTTTGTGGTTCCCTGGACTGCTCAGCTCTTACCTTTCAGATGGTTGTGTTCACTTGCCTTGCTCTCACTGCCCTCTCTCAAGCTGCAAGAAGCTGGATGTATGCTTCTCTCCTCCTTAATGAAGTCTTGGCTTTAATGTTTTGCTTAATTTCTTTTTCTGGTTTTCCTGAATATTTCTAAGGAATGATGAAACTTGGGTAAATGAGGGCTGAAAACAAAGGAACAGTTTCCTCCAACTCAAGCTGATACTTATATCTTTAATATTGTCTTAGATTAAGCCTCAGTGAATCCAGTATTATACTGTTTCTTTCATACAGAAGTTGAGGAGTGCAGGGCATGTGTTGAGCTCCAGGCAATCTTTTTTTTTTGCTTTTGACTCTGGGCTGTAGCTCTGTTGGGTCTGAGGAAGTTGGGTAACCTGTATCTGGCCACCCTCTGATTCTGTCTGAGCCTTTTAACAGTGTGTTCAGTAGTTACCTAATGGGTTGGGTGAAGTCACTGATCTACAAACCTGTACCTCAGATTTCAGCTGTGGCAGGATAGTTCTCTCATTAGTATAGTGGTAGCCAGCCTGCTGCAGTTGCTTGCCCACTGCTGCTGTGTTCCCCTTTGTAACATCAGAGATGCATTAAGAGCTGGCTGTTATGTGATGGGTACGTGGCCAGGTGCATGGTCGGACACACCATGCACATTATTTTCACACATGGAGACTTCTGTGTGGTCACAGTGGTCTCTGGCGGGTGGGATGGACCTTGCAGACACAGAGTCACACACAGAATATTAGGACCACTGGCTGAGGGTATGTTTCAGCAGGAAGTTTTGATAACTGAGTGTCTGCAGCTTCTGCTGGGAATACTCTTGTCCCAGTGGTAAAGTAAAGTAGGAAGACTCCCCAAATCTCCTTTTGTTGGATTTTCTCCATTCAGTCTGCTATCATTTGACTTTCATAAGCCAAAAATGTGCTTGTCTTGGCTTTTGCTGTTAGGCTAAAGTGCACATATATATATGTCAGCTACACAGCTCAGCTACTAAAATTGCAGTAACTTTGTCCTGTTTCTAAGCTCATAAATACATTTAACCTAAATCAAAGTTGTGAGCTTTCTAAATGATTTGGTTTGTGAGACCTCAGCTTTGTGGCTTCTTTAATCAGAAATCAGTCCAGTTTTTGTGATACATTGACAGTCACACAGGTTATGGATGTAAATTCCAGCGTTGGGTACAGCTTTATTCCCTTGGCAGCCTCTGAGATGTGTGGTATTGAGGAACCAGCCTAAGCTAACAGAGAATGAACAATTCTGAGAAAAAAATTATCAGAGGCTTGGAGCATGTCTTCTGTGAGGAAAGGCTGTGAGGAAAGAGTTGGGGCTGTTCAGCCTGCAGAAGAGAAGCTTCCAGGGAGACCTTGTTGCAGCCTATCAGTATTTAAAGGGAGCCTATAAGAAAGATGGAGACAGTCTCCTTAGCAAGGCCTGCTGTGATAGGACAAGGGATAATGTCTTTAAACTAAAGCAGAGGAGATTTAGACTGGATATAAGGAAGAAATTTGTCACAGTGAGGATGGTGAAGCACTGGAACAGGTTGCCCAGAGAGATGGTGGGTGCCCTATCCCGGGAAACAATCAAGGTCAAGTTGGAAAGGGCTCTGAGCAACCTGATCTAGTTATAGGTGTCCCTGCTCTCAGCAGTAAGGCTGGACTAGATGACTTCTAAAAGTCTCTTCCAGCTTTAACCTTCTTACGATTCTTTGATCATGCTAGGTGTTAATTTCATAAATTACATAATTAATAACTTCATCATTGAGAAGAATGTCTCTCTGAAAGTAAAAATCCCTTTTCCTGGTTCTTGGAAATATGTGTATACAGTAAAATAAACAACCTCAATACAGCCACCAAATACAAAAGTTGTACATGTTAAACTGCATCTCAACTATTTCCATTTAGACATTCTTTCAGTGTATGTGTAATGCAACAGAATAAAGAGAGTGATTTCTGGCAAATTACTTACTGTTTGCATCCTTCAGTGAGACCATTTTAAAACACTCTCTGCATTCTCATATGCTTTCATTTTGCAAAGCAATAAAAACTACATTAGAAGTTTATCAGGTAGGAGTTAAAAAAACCAGAAGTCAGTTTTTCTTCACTGAATACCCATTCCAGTTAATAACAATGCACACAGGATGCTCAGTTATATTTTAGAGTCTACAAAATAAAGATTGCAAACCTGAATATATTTATCTTATTTGTCCTATCTTATCTATCTTACTTATCTTTGGCTTTGCTAGGGACTGTATTGTGAAGAAATGCTCCAGAATAACGTCAGAGTGATTCAGGAGAGGTCTTTAAGCATGATTAAGCTGTCAATTTTCACTCTTTCTGGATCTTTCTCCTTCAGTAAGATTTGATTTCCATACCATGGTATAGGTATTGTCGGTCCTTACCTGAATTTTATGGGCTGCTTTTCCATGCAACAGGGAAGGCACAATCAAGACAAGGGGCAGTGGTTGTAAGCTGAAACATAGGAGGTTCTGTGTGAATACAAGACCAAATGTTTTCCCAGTTGAGGAGGCAGAGCACTGGCACAGACTGCCCAGGGAGCTTGGGGAGTCTCCTGCTCTGGAGAGGTTCCAAACCTCTCTGGATGCGCTTGTGTGTGACCTGGTCTAGGGAATCCTGCTGTGGCAGGGGCATTGGACTAGATCTTTCGAGGTCCCTTCCAGCTCCTAACATTGTGTGATCCTGTGATCTCCAGTTGTCTGAGGATTCATAAGAAAACCCTTTGAATACAAGGGTGTCAGTAGTTCAGAAATGAATTCCCATCTCTCGTGCGTACTAATTTAAATTAGTTATGAGTCTAAGCTTAGTGTAACCTTGCATATTTTTATGGAGTTGCTTTGACAACACAGTAGAGGTTTGGAGTTTCCTTAGCAAAACAAGACAGAGATGAGAGGGGGACAATAAAAACCCCACAACCTGAGGTTTTGGTTGTGGGGTTTTTTTTGGTTTGGTTTGGTTTTGGGGGGTTTTGTTGTTGTTGGGTTTTGTGTGTTTTGTTGTTGTTGTTTGGGTTTTTGTGGGTTTTGGTTGGTTGGTTTTTGTTGGTGGTTTTGGTTTTTTTCTATCCCTTATCTCTTCAGAGAGCTGCCTTTGTGGGGTTGGAATTTTTATATGGGGTGGCTATTGTAGACACAGCTTGTTTGCTGCTTTATAATTTTGTGTGTGAGGATACTGTTGTCTTTCAGTGTATGTCAAGGAAAATAAATCCTTAAATGTACAGTCTTTTTAGTAAGGAGAGAAGTTTTTTTTCAGGCATTGCACTGCTTTCTAAAGACATTTCTGAAGCTGAAAATTAATTTAAATCTATAATTCTTTTTAAGACAAAGACCTACATCAATTCAGGACTTGAGGAGCCATTGTCCTGAATATTAGCAGATTCTTGGTGTGCTGTTACTTCCATGGCAATAACTGCTTTTATTACAGAAAAAGATGATCTCCAAGGTATGCTGCCATTATGTCTGCTGTCTTATCCTCACTCTCCACACACACTTTCATTAACCTTAGAGAGAACATCTAAATAATAACAATTGGAAGATATTAGACTTAAGGGCCTTTTTGTTTACATATTCACTATGCAGCCTCTTCTCTTGTAGTAATTTTTAGCAGTTTTGTAGTCAGTTTGCTACTGTTGCAGGTGTGAGCCTTGCAGGTGGGAAGGCATACAGAAGCCCTAACTTGAGGCCCTTGGAGAGGAGTCTGGCAGTGGACCAGCAGGCTTTGTGGAGCAGAAGGGACCATCTACAGCCCTGAGCTTGGCACTGGTCTAAGGCAGCTGGGGCTGTTTCAGGTGGAACCTCTGCTGCCTTTGGTGACATAGGAAGAGCACTGAGTTACATAGAGAGGAAGCATAGTGTAAAAGGTCACAATGCCTCGAGGTTAATTCTTGGGCTGGAAGCACTTTGTCAGCCCTGCAACACCAAGTTGTCAGATGTCAGGACACCCACAGTCACCTTCCTGTGGTACCTTCCATGCAGTGTGAAGGGTTCAAGATGCTGTTCAGCTGCCCTGGTGGCTTTAACACATCGTGTTGCCCTCTGGTAGTGGCATGCAGGAATGCAGGTGGCTAAAGCCACTCGCCTGCCATGAGGTAGTATGATTAAAGGAATGCTGTGAGATGGTGGCTACTGTATTGACCTTGGTGTTTTCAGAGAAAGCTATGTTTGTAAGGAACACAGCAGGAGTGAGGAGGATTTGGTGGTTTTTGATTGGGTGCAGTGTCGTGTGTTAAGTATTTCTTTCCTCATCAGTGCTGAATGGTCAGTGTCCTGTGCTGCTCTGCTCTGCTCTGCTCTGTTCCAGGAGATGGGTGAATGTTCTGGGCAAGGCAAAGTTTGGAGGAAGGTTGGTGCATAATAGTTTTCCTGCTACAACAAGTGAGTTTGCTGCAGAAAGGTGAAAAGGTGAAGGTGGCTGTTACTGTTCTGCTCGGTAATGTAAGAGTGCCTGCTTTGGTTCTTGATGCAAACAGAAAAGGGACTTTGATTGGCTATGGAGAAAAACTACGGGCATATTTACCACGTTCGAGTCAACCAAAACTGCAGCAAACTGAAACAATTCCACTGTCTGTGACTTTATTGTATCATTTACAATTACTTTGACATGATCGGTTCTTTAATTCGTAATTGACTGTAAAGCAAATCATTATTAAAAGGGCAAACTTTGATGCCATTACTGTGCCACTCACCAGAGAAAACTGGAAATTCTTCGCTTGAAGAGATCCAGTTCTTAACCCTGGAGGAAGGGGCTTCATCAGCAATTGTTCTCCTTACAGGAATAGTTTTGTAGTGATAGTTTCATTCCAGTGAACTATATTCTAACTTACCTGCAGGCACCGCTGCAGTTTCTTCTTATCTGGTGGCAGGGGTAGCTAGATGTACCTTCAGTTTAACCTAACATGCATACTCAGTTAGATATAGGTATATCTTGTCTAAATGTGTATCTGTATTTCCAACCAGGAGTATCTGCATAGGCATAATAATGCATTTTATACAGCTCATGAAAAACTTCAAAGGAATTCACAAAAGTTCAATTTTACACATGTTCAACAATCAACAAAGATCTGCAGTAGTAATCAGAAGAACTGGGAAAAACAGTATTTCCATCTTTGTTTCTCTGTGGTCATAAAGATAAAACCCATAATGCCTACCTGTAATCTAAACCATCCAATCTTGTTTGAGGTGTGGCTTATTTGTGGAGTGGCTTTTTTATGTTGGATGAAGGTTTATTGTTTTGGTTTTTCCCACTGGAGATCTACAGAAGCAGTTCTCACCACCTGGCTGGAGCCAGACTGATGGAGGGTTTTTTCATAAATCCACTCCTTTGAGGTTTAAATAGGTGGTAATGTAAACAAAATGAGAACCCAGAGTTTAAGTAGTCAGTTACTAAGAGAACTTCTCCTTTCAGTTTTCGTGGGCCTCTGGTTATTTTCTTGGTGGTTCTCCAGAAGACAATGCCAAAAAGAGATAGGATGAAACAGTGCAGGCTGAGATCCTCTACTTAGAGAAACATTGCTTTGGCTGCTACTCCATAGGTTTGAGGCATACAAGGCTTTATTAAAAAAGAATAGTTGACAACAACAAAACCCCAAATGAAAAGGCAGCTATTCTTCACACTTCTTATATTCTTAATGAGCACAAAGAGCTGAATCCTAAGCCATGGGACTTGGCAGCAGGGGGAACCTGTGTTTTATGTGTTAGCACTCTCCTTCCAGATGTCAGTGTTTGTTAGGAGTGCCTACGTCAAATGCTTTTCTGCAGGTTTGGGTTTGGGGTTTTTTTTCCCTTTACTTTTTTCTTTAAATCAGCCTTCTGGCTGGTTGCATTGTTACTGGAAGCTGTTGTTGCTACCATGGGTAGCCTCGAGGTTTCCTTTTCAAGAAAATATTCAGTATGTAAATGTTTTACTGAGTCCTTTTCATTTTGGGAATCTTTCTGGTCTGTTCTGTGTTTTGTTTGGACTTGATGATCTTAGAGGTCTTTTCCAGCCTTGATAATTTTGTGTGTGATTCTGTGTTTCTTCTTCAGTGGTAGGCCTGTGCAGTGGAAGTGCTAATTAAAGATAATTAACTTGGGAAGTGGTGTACATTTTCCTCTGAGCTGTCTTTGCCCTTGTACTGAGAATATTTACAATGAGGAGAATTCATTTGCTCTTCCTAAGCTTTAGCTAGTTGTTTGACTCGTCATAATTTAACTGTAATGTAAGGCAAACTGAGGTGTTCGTTGTCAGAAAGAGTTATGGAGAGCCAGATTTCACAAATCCAGTTTTAGTCTTTAAAACTGGGATGAGTTATTTAATCTGACATAATGAAAACATAAAATCAGGAAAGATACTGAAGCACAGAGGTGTCAGTTCATCTTCCACTTTTCACTTTCCATGGAAAATCTTTCCAACTGGGAGGAAATTTTTAAGCTGTCTGCAGTGTAGCTTCGTGAAGATGCTGTGGTGTTTTCCAAAGAGGAGGAATTCAGGACTCTGTTACTGTTGACAGGGGAAAAAAGTGTCCTTAGAGTCCTCTGAACTAAAGGAGTCTTCCTGCTGAGTTCATATAGTAACAGTTAAGTTAAGTTAAGTCCATTTTCTTTCCTTACCAAAATGCTGCAGTTTAAATCAGCAAAGGAATGCAAGTCATAGAATCATGGAATGGCCCAGGTTGAAAGGGACCTTAAAGATCATCTAGTTCCAACCCCCCTGCCATGGGCAGGGATGTCACACCCTAGACCAGGTTGCGCAGGGCCACATCCAGCCTGGCCTTGAACACTACCAGGGATGGGGCAGCCACAACCTGTCTGGGCAACCTGTTCCAGTGCCTCACCACCCTCTGGGTAAAGAACTTTCTAATTTCTAGTCTAAATTTCCCCTCCTTCAGCTTGTATCCATTCCTCCATGTCCTCTTGCAATCTGACCAGCTGAAAAGTCTCTCCCCTATAGAGATTTAGGGAAGGGCTGCTATAAAGTCCCTTTGAAGCCTTCTCCAGGCTGAACAATCCCAACTCCTTCAGCCTGTGCTCATAGGGGAGGTGCTGTAGTCCTTTGATCATCTTTGTGGCCTTCCTCTGGACCCGCTCTAGCAGGTCCACATCTTTTGATGTAGGAGCTGCTGTACAGGAGCACAAGGAGCAGTAAACTGCCAAATGAGTATTTTCTTGTGTTCAGTAGCCTGCCATTATTGATACCCAAAGCATTCTGGAGAGACCCCTTCTGTTTCCCCAGGCTTTTGGAAACATTGGATACACAATGGGTATAATTTTTTAAGTGATGGGAGCCTGAATGAGCTGTGGCTTGTTAGCTGGTATTTTAAGAGCTGTTTTCTTAACCGAGTTTGTTTTTTAAAATCTTGGTTTATTAAATGATAAAGTGTCCAGCTTTGTGAGTTGTATTGCATTGTGAATGGGCATCAGAAGATAAAGACAGAGGTTTCTGATGTACTGCTTAATGAATGGTATGTCTTTATGTTCACATACGCATGAAATCCACCCATTCTGAGAGGGCTTCATTAAGAGCACAGCATTTATTAAGCAAGGATCTATGTCCAGGTTTGAGAGGTTTTTTTGTGTTCCAAAGTGCCCTTCCATTTAAAGTCTTTAAAAAAGAAAAGAAATCACCTTTCTTACTTCTTAGGGAAGTTTCAGTGCAAACCTGGACTACTCGTAGAAGGAACTGTCTGAAGTTGATTTGAAGTGTTCAATTTCATCTGGAATCTTGTATTCAGCTCTGGAGCCTTCAGCACAGAAAGGACATGGACCTGATAGAGAGGGTCCAGAGGAAGGCCACGAAAATGATCGGGGGCTGGAACACCTCCCCTAGAAAGACAGGCTGAGAGAGCTGGGATTGTTCAGCCTGGAAAAGAGAAGGCTTCGGGGAGACCTAATAGTGACCTTCCAGTACCTGAGGGGGACTTACAAAGAGGCTGGAGAGGGCCTGTTTACAAAGGCCTGTAGTGAAAGGACAAGGGGTAATGGTTTTAAATGAGAGAAGAATAGATTTAGATTAGATATTAGGAAAAAGTTCCTTACCATAAGGGTAGTGGAACACTGGAACAGGTTGCCCAGGGAGGTGGTTGAGGCCCCGTCCCTGGAAGCATTCAGGGTGAGGCTAGACAGGGTTCTGAGCAACCTGATTTATTTGAGGATGTCCCTGCTCACTATAGGGGGGTTGGGCTAGATGACCTCTGGAGGTCCCTTCCAGCCCAGATGATTCTGTGATTCTATGATTGTTCAGTGGGCTGATTTCAGTCTCTTGCAATGAGATCGTTTGTGTTAACCCTTAAGACTTGTGGAAGACCTGTGTATCACAGAGATTGCTGCCAAATTAATGCATCCATAGCAATTCTAGAGCATTTAAAAGACCTTCCACCTGATTTCTCCCAGACTCCAAACTGTGGCAGACAGAGCAAGTTATTTTTGAAACTTGAAAGTCCTCTCTAAGCTTATTGAAGTCCTTGGGCATCTTCACTGTTTCCAGTAGGCTTTTGATCACCAAATCACGTCGGGTTGTCTGCTGAGTTGCTTACCAGCTCATCAGGGATCTAAACTTTCAGGGAAGACTTGTTTGTGTTTAGGCCCTTTAGCATAGAGCAACAGACTTCTGAAATGATGTGTTAAATGTTAAACATTTTTGATTTTAGAAGGAATTTCTTTAGGAACCAGGTGCTCTTATCTTATTCTTAAATTACACACATTACTTGACCAGGAAGCTTACTTGCTTGCTCCTGCTGCCTTGCTCACTGAGGTTTTTTTAGGGCTTTCCACAGTAATTGCATGTTCTTCCTCTTATTGAAAAACAAACTTTAAAAATCAAAATACGACAGAAAGCTTGGACTAAACTGGACTCATTTCCAAACACAATGAAAATACTATGCTATGTTTAAGTCTCATGGGTTTCTAATTTTTTTTTTTTTTTCCTGAGTGGGTGAGAGGAGTTTGCAAACTTGGGTTTGTAGTGTTGGGCAGCTTTCTGAAAAAACACAGGAGGGGTTGAGCCAAACAAGCTGTGCTACCTGTTCGCCAGCACTGGTATTTCCAGCTCTTCTACATTCAGCATTGCTGGCAGATATGGTTATTACGTATATGTAATCGTAGGTAACTGTAGGTCAGGTGAAACAATGTCATCATTCTCATGGACCATGGAAGAGGAAGAACTCAAACCCTGAGGTGTTTAATTGTGCTGTAAGGCAGAAAGAAACGTCTGGGATACAGCAGGCTGGTTGATGTTCACTCAGTTCATGGGAGGACTGTGGCTCTGGTCCTCATGGAAGCCATTTCCAGGTGACTGGGAACAGCCAAGTATGGATTTACCATGGGCAAACTGTGCCTGATCAATGTGATGAAGTGGTGGAGACAGGGTGCTGTGAGCAAGAGCAGAAAGCCTTGCTGAATTTGTTGATGCCAAGGTTTTTGACACTTTCATTAGCATCCCTGGAGCCAAACTGGATACGTTCTGGATGGATGGATGGATCACACAGTGCGTGAAAAGTGGGCTGAACCGGTGATTCAGCCTTAAAATGGCAGAGGATTCGTGGTGGTCTTCCATGAGGGCTCATAGTGGTGCTAGAGTTGTTAGTATTTTCATTAATGATACAAATGGTGGGATGGAGTCTACTCTAAGCAAGTCGAAGGTGACACCACATTGGTGAAAGTAGTGGATATGTGGGAGGGCAGAGCTACCACTCAAGAGGGACTTCAGAAAGTTGGAGTGGGCTAGCAGGAACCCCATGAAGTTCAACAAAAAGAAAGGCAGAAAACAGTTTTGTGGAGAAAGTGTAGGGATCCTAATAGGCAGTAAATTGAATAGGAATTGGTAGCGTGACCTTGTACCCACAAAAGGAAATTAAAGGCTGAGCTGTGTAAGCAAGGACATAGCGAAGAGGTTGAGAGAAGGGGTTTTCCTGCTCTCTGCTGCTGAGACTCTGGACTTCCATACAAGAGAGACCAAAGAACTGGAAGAAGCACAGTCAGAGACCACTGGGGTCGTTGGATCTGGAGCTCATGACATACTAGGAAAGGCTGCAAGAGCTGATCGTGCTTTGACTGAGAAGGCTGATGGAAGTTCCAATTGACTCCACCTATCTGTAGGACAATTATGAAGAACATGGAGCTAGACTCCTCTTAGAGGTGCACACTGAAAAGGCAGGCAAGAGGCAGTAGTTGTAAGCTGGAGCAGGGTAAATTCTGGTGAAGCGTAAGGAAAAATATCCTCTGTTGTGAAGCAGGTGCCAAAAGAGTTGTATTTTGTATCTGTGGCAGGGTCCTGGTCAGTGTGATCCAGCTTTGAAGCTAGGAGTAGAGACCTCCAAGTGGATGTAGTCCATAACATTTCCCTTTTCCTGAATAAAGTGTTTTGTTAATGAATGAAAATAAATAATTATAGTGTCTAGTTTTAAGGGGAAGGATGCAGAAATACTTGCTTTAAGTCCTTCACATGCAGCTCATGTCAAATTCCTAGCTTTAGCTATTTTAAATTGGACATTGCTGAATCACGTGGTTGTCTTTCCATGAACTGAAAATAAGCCAGGTCTCTCTCTCTTTAAAAGAGCCTGTTATGTTCAGCAGAACTCGAGGTGGTGATGCATTTTTGCAACATTAGTGAGTGTGCATATGGCTTAAGAATGGGAGCATTGTCTGCAGCCCTGCTTACTTCGATGGTTTAGTTTAAAGCTCATTTGAGAGAGAAATTTTTAGGGAAAAACTCTGAAAACTATTTCTTACAGAATAAAGCTGCCTCTCTGGCAAAGTACAGATTTTCTTGGTAGCTTGCTTTCTTCAAGGAGTTTGAAGTCATTCATTCCTGACACGCATTGAGCTTCAGGAAAATGTGGCTATAAGACTACAGTGAAATGCCAGCCACTACCTACGAGTGCATTCAGTTACACGCTTCTGATCTTTCTGAATAGTTTGCCATTATACAGGATTTTCTATTTCATACTAGATTTGTGTGGCTCTCAGTTAAAACAATCTTTAAAATTATTGTATGAAAGACAGTAAAAATATTCCTTTGGTTTTTCTTCTTAATTTGCTTAAGCTATGTGGGTTTGACCTTTAGATCTTTTCCTCCAAATGAAGTAGCTTAAGACTACGTGCAGAATTTTAGCTTACATTTCACCTCCAAGAAAGCAGTAGACTTAGTCTTGGCTTAGTCTAGTGTGACATCCTGGGGAAACTTGTTTTCTAACTTGGCTGCAGTCATTTTGATGGGTGGGCTCTCAGTGGACACACAGCTGAGAAAATACACAAAATATTCACCCTAAAAATGGCTAGCAGCAATACAGACCAAAGATTGCATGCCTTCCAAATTAAATACACATTTTTATTTGATGGATTAATTGAATAGTGAAGTGCAACCATGTAGGTAATGAGCTATGGAGCTATCGGACTTAAAATTATTTCAATAGGTGTTAAAAGAGGAGTTTAACATGTTGAGTTGCTGAGGCTGTCTTTTTAAGGCTTGATACAGGATCATAGGATTGTCAGAGTTGGAAGGGACCTCAAAGATCATCCAGTTCCAACCCCCCTGCCTGGCAGGGACACTATCCACCAGATCAGCTTACCCAGGGCCCCATCAAGCCTTGTTTTAAAAGCTTCCAGGGATGAGGCTTCCACAACCTCTCTGGGCGACCTGTTCCACTGCCTAACCACCCTGATAGTGAAGAACTTCTTCCTAATATCCAACCTAAATCTACCCTCCTCTAGTTTACACCCATTTCCCCTGGTTCTATCACTGTCTGACCTCCTAAAAAGTCCCTACCAGCTTTCTTGTAGGCCCCCTTCAGGTACTGAAAGGCTACAATAAGGTCCCCTCGGAGCCTTCTCCTCTGTAGACTGAACAATCCCAACTCTCTCAATCTGTCCTCATAGCAGAGGTGCTCCAGTCCTCTGATCATTCTCGTGGCCCTTCTCTGGACTCGCTCCAGCACCCCCATATCCCTCTTGTAATAGGGGCTCCAGAACTGGACGCACTATTCCAGGTGGGGTAGTAGAGGGGGAGAATCACCTCCCTTGACCTGCTGGCTACACTTCTCATGCATACACACTTCATCAGAGTTCTGCAGCTCCATGGAAGCCCACCTGGAGGTGGAACTAAAGCTCTTTTCCCAGTTTGAATATGAATTTGTTTCTGACCTTTTTTTTCCCCAAGACATTTCATCTCTCAGACTCTTTCCTAACTGGAAAAATGAGGAAGACATCAGTGTTCTCATGTTTTATTAAAGTGCTTTAAAATCTAAATTCAAGATACAATGAATAAAAGCTAAGCATGGAGGGGGTTTTGGTTGGTTTTTAGTTTTGGGATTTTTTCAGTGAATTTTATTCTGTCACAGCAAGGTACCTACCTCTATCAAGTCTTTTAGTAGAAAAGTAGTAAAGATGATTTTTGATAACAATAAGTTTTTGACTTTGGCTCTGTCTCAAACTCTGCATTCTGATACTTTTTCTATGGATAGACACACAATTATATCTATATTATTGTAGCTCTATCAAAGTATCTTACAGAAATAGACGAAACATCTTCCTTTTAGGCTCTTGGGAGTCCCTTGTAAAGAAGTACAGATACTTCCACTGAGTGGCTGGCAACCCGACACTGGCTTCCGTCTTCACCTCGGAGGATTTCCAAATGGATACAAGCATGTATGTGTCTTTGCAGACACACTGAATTCAGAATTAGATGTGCTTTACATGTTTTGCACAGAGTGCATGACATGCACCATGGCCTTGATGCCTTCTTGGGCACACTACTGTATGTGGACATTTAGCCATTTTTAGGGATACCTAGTCAGCCCAGTTCCTTATACATGGAGAATAAGAAGGTGTTTGAGGTGGGAGACAAAAGACCTGAAGTAATTTTTGCCATTATGAGACTCATAAAGTCACTAAACTTAGCTGAATATCAAAGTTTTGGGCCTGTGTATGATCACAGATTGGTTTGAGTGTAAACTAGAAGCCTCTTGAAATATCACTGTGGACTTTTTGCTTATGTGATGTGAGGAATGCTTAGAAAATGCTTTCCTTTCCAGGACTTTCTCACACATTCAGTTGAGGCCCTAATTAGTTCTGAACTGTAACGTGTCAGAATTTTCTCATTATAAGAAATCTTTACATTGTAAGTAATGAACTGATATTTGTGCCTTGTTTTGTTATATATAATAATATATATACAAAAAATATATTTCTTTTACCACCTTAGTCCTGAAATCAGCTGTCTTCTGGCCCAAATTCAGCCCAACAGAGTGGTTAAACTTAGGCTTAATTTAAGCATCTCCTTACCATTTTAGGACCAAGAGTTGCAAAATAAAATAAGTGATAAAATAAACTTTTAAAAAAAAACCTAAAAAGTGGAGAAAGTTATTTTTAAACACCAAATTGAAATAAAAATGAAAGTAACCACTAGATGGCACTTGAAAAATGTGTATTGAGCTAGAACAGACGCTTTCAAAATCGCTGCAAATTTTAATAGAGCTGAAAAGATTTTATGTAGATCTGCATAGTTCTGAGAGATAGTGGTGTTGCAGAAAAACAAAGCCAGAGTTCCTTTAGTTGTATCTCCTTCTCTTCTGGTCACATTAAACCACTGCACCAAGGAATCTAGCTAGCATTAAAAGCTCATTCCTGATGCTTAAGATGCTCCCTTTAAAAAGAAGAGAAACGCATATATAACTGATAAATGTGTGCACATTTGTTTGCCTTCTATTTATTTTTATTTATATCCAGCTTTTATAACAAAATTCTGCTCTGCACTGGCATTCTGATTACCCTCTTGCTTTTAATTTGACAACATATTTTGACAAAGTGTTGCTGCTTTAATATTTCTTTTGCTATTATTTTAGGTCACTAGTTTGGAAAATAACCCAAGGGGCTGAGGGAGGAGGAGATTCAGGCAAGGAACATACTCCAAGGGTTCTCTTTTCACTAATTTTTTCATTTACCCTTTACTTTATCTGTTTAGTAGAGGGAAAGGGGGTAGGATGGAAGGAGATTGTAACAACTTGATTCTGCAGAAAGCATGATAGTAGCTAGGAATTTATTATCAATTTCGTGGCATTTCTGTCAGTAATTATTGCACAAGCCTGTTTTGTTTGAAATTTTCATGTAGCCTTTCTATAGTGGTTTCTGAGATTCATGAGTTTTACATTACCATGATTTATGAGCCAATAATATTGAAGATGAGCAGAGCTAAGTAAATTCTGTCTGTGGCCATTAATTTGCTGCTTCATCTAGGAAGAGTGGGTAGTTGCTGTTTCGAGGGGTTGTTTGGGCAACTGTCTTAGCCTATTGTTGAGTTGGAGAGAACGAAAGTAGACCAACTGTAATACTGGGTTGTGCAAGGATATTTTATGGCCTACTAAATATATATTTAAGGGACTAATTCTTTCATTTGTTCATACAGCAGTATATGGTTCCTCTGACACTGGTAGTGATTATGACTGAATTGTATTGTGAAAGCTTTGTTACGCACATGGTGAACCCTAGAATGGATTACAGTAGTGATGGACACAGACGCATTGTCCCTGTTTTGCAGAAGACACTAGGATACAATCAACAAGAAGTGAAAAGGCAAGTTGAACAATTTTCCCATTCAGCTGTGCTTAGCCTGCGATGTCTGCTGCAGGAACATCTCCTCTTTTGTGCTGCTCTGTGCTGTGCAGAAGCTCTTGGCTGTGTTTCTGCCTTGACTCCTTTGGGCATTTGTGACAGCTGAGACTCTACAGCAACTTGTATGCTTGCTATTCAGAGATAAAAATGAAGCTTTTAATGGGAGTGGCTAGTCAAACAGATTGGCTTTTTTTTTTTTTTAATATTATTAGTTCTGGCCGTTCAGAGGGTCTCATCCTCTGCAGGCTGTGCGCAAAACTCCAGGCCATCCCTCTTGTTGACATAAAATTTCAGTTTGACTTTGAGTTGTTACCCAGTAGGCCCTTTGGTGAGGAAGCTGTTGCTGAACTGCAGATGCCCTTGTGAGGAATACCCATGCACTGAAATTCATTAAGTAGTTCCTGTGGCCATCTTACCTGTGATCTCACTGGCTTTAAAGCTCTTTATCCTGAGATTAACAGTTTAGTGACTTGCAAAAGCTAGAGGAAACTCTTGATGATCTGGTTAACAAATGACAAAAGATTCTCTTTTTAGGATGATATTAAAGTAATGAGAAAACACAGGAATGGCAGCTGTCTTTCTTGAAAAGCTGCTCTTCATGCAGGCTCAGGTAGTCCTGATCACATAGGAACACAAAGCAACTTTTTTGGGCTGCGTACATGAATGCTCTCAGTTCTGGACTTTTTGTTTTTGTCAGGCAACTATTCTGTTAAAATACCTCCTCTGTTTTAGTGTGCTAAAAGTCAGTATTTTTTGGATTGTGCTGTTGCTATGTCTGTGATGCTCTGCAGACAAGCACTTGTCTCCTGAGAGGTGGTTGCATTTCACATTCTACTCTGTGTTCCTGGAAGAAAAGGGAGCAAGCTGGCTGGACTCATCAGCAGGGCTTTAAACTAGATGTGTCGGGGGGAGGGGATATGATTCTGCATAACTGTGACAATGTGAATGCTGATACTTCAGGAATTAGGTGGGCAACGCCAGTGGATTGCAGTGGAATTGGTGTGGGAACCTCCCAGAAGGTGACAAGGCTGAAAGCCCAGCTGAAGTGCCTTTATACAAACGCTCGCAGCATGGGTAACAAGCAGGATGAGCTGGAGGCCATGATCCAATTGGATAGCTTTGACCTAATTGCTATCACAGAAACATGGTGGGATGATTCCCATGATTAGAGTGCAGTATTGGAGGGCTACAGGCTATTCAGAAGGGACAGGTTAGGAAGGAAGGGCGGGGGTGTTGCCCTCTATGTTAAGAACTGGATAGACTGTGAAGAACTGGCTCTGAGTAACAGGCATGACCAGGTTGAGAGCTTATGGGTGAAACTTAAACATCAGAACAAAGATCAGCTTGTAGTTGGAGTCTATTA
>VWZX01002693.1:45062-128266 GCA_013399015.1 Galbula dea | reverse complement strand
TGGAACTAGATGATCTTTAAGGTCCCTTCCAACCTCAGCCATTCTATGATTCTATGACATTCTTAGCTAGTGTGGACCAGATACTGCTGAGTGAGGAGGAACTAACAGTGTGTCATACATATCCAGGAAGATGACATTTTTAAATGTAGATTAAAATTTCTGAGCCTGCTTCCTTCAGGGTTCAGTTGTTTCCTACAACAAGCAGTTTCTGAAGGTACTTGAGTTTTCTGTGCTGTTGGAGTCTGTGGGGAAGCAGCTGCTGGTGCACATTTCTTGTGCAAACAAGGGCCTAGTGCCAAAACGCCAGGGGGTTAACCAACAAGAAACATGCATGGAAGAACTCAGCCAAAACCAGAATTAGTGATCACTAAACGAGTGGGATGCGTAAGAGTGTAGCCAGAGGTGTACAGGCTGGTAGCCACTGTGTGAGATGGTTCTGATGAGGCATTTACCCCAACAGTGGCACCAGGTCTCAGGCAAGTGGTGTAAGTCAGGTGTCACCTGTTTCCCTTCTGCTTCTGTAAGCTGAAACTTTAGCACTCTAGCAGGCATCTTGCAGAAAGCAGCATCCTAAAATATGATGTGACCTTGCAGTTACAAGGCTTGTCCTCTTCCCATACTTCCAACCTGAGCCTTTCTATGATTCTATGATCCTATGTTTCTGTAATTCTTTCTGCTGAGAGTCAGCAACAGAGTGTCTTCTGGCTTTGCTTATGGGACTAGGACTTAGCCCAGTTTCTTTCTCCTGCTAGCAAGAAGCCCCAGTGCGACTTCAACAATTTTTGTTAGCTCTTTAAAGCTCTAGCTGGCAAACCACTCTCCAGGTTCAGCTTATTTTGATGTTTGCATTGTTTTCTTGGAAACCCAGCCATACTTCTGTCAGGATTATCAATGTTGTTAACACAGTGTAAACAGAAGGCTGTGAGGGACCAGGCTGTGTGCCAGCAGTGCTTGCTTGTTGTGGGCTTCCGCACTCAGATGTGTTACACTGGTTTTATTTATTTATATATTTATTTACCCCTTACTTGGGTAGCAGATCTCTTAAGCAATCCCTTAAATTGTTTGTTAGCATGTTAAGCATGTGTTTTTACTGAGAGGTAGTTCTGAGGTGTTTTTCAGATAAGGACATGCACACGAGATAGACATGTAAGTAACTATGATTTACCTTCTGCATGCACTTGGTTCAGCAGGTGATTTGCTGTGTTGCTTTGCAGAAGTGGATAAATGTGGTGCTTCAGGGGATGATTTAGGGATAAGAGTAGTGGAGGGCTGTCGGTTGGACTAGATGATCTTGAGGGTCCTTTCCAACCGTAATGATTCTGTGTGAGTACTTTGGAAGTGTTAGGGTAACTTTTTCTGTTTGGTTGCTTCAAATTGGAGTGTTAAAATTCACTTCTCTTAAAGAGTCAGATTTCCCTATTGTACCTTTGAATGGCACTTGGGAAATGCTAACTCATAGTGTCATGGGATTGTGCATCAACATTGCTGTATAAAAAGTGCACGATTATCAGATGAGTGGTTGGAAATATGGTCCAGTGCTATGAAAAACTATTGTGGTTTTCATATAGGTGTAGGAGAGCTGTGGAGTCTCTCACTCACTTGACTAGTATAGTGTGACAGCTTTTCTGCTATCCTTCAGACAGGAGCACATTCAAAAGCCGGACAGACGAGCGTCCTTGCTTCATGTTCTTTAATTGTATGCTGCTGGTTAATCTGGGCATTAGGTGGACGTGTTAAGATTGGGAAAAAAATCCATGCTGTTGTTGATAACTGGAATAAATCTCTATCTTGCCAAAGACAACTGAGAGTTTTGCATTAGTGGCCCATGTATTTGTCACTGTTTTGTTTAAGTATCTATATGATTATAATTTGTGACTAGGTGTTTGGTGTGACTTTACAACTATTTTTGCATGACAGGTCACAGTAATGAAAGGCAGCAGTAGGAATAAGGATCATTCGACAGAAGGAGAAGGAACCGGGAAGCGACCAAAAAGAAAGTGTCTTCAGTGGCATCCCCTGCTTGCCAAGAAACTCCTTGACTTCTCTGAAGAGGAGGAGGAGGAAGAAGAGGAGGAAGATATTGATAAGGTAGACTTCATTCTTTAGAAGGCTAATGGTGGATCACATTATTCCTAGTTGTGTTTTTGTTTCATTTCCTTCTTGCTGCTCTCTTTGGTGAACTAACACAGCCAGTAAAAAGAAGTGATACTGTGCTCAGAAAACTGTAAAGGAAAGTAGCAAATTGAAACATTCACAAGAGTGAATTGTCAATAACTCTTTTAAAACCTCAGACAAAGCTCTTTTTTAGGGTTAAATTGTAAGAGTTTTAACTAGGTGTTGCACATCTCAATATTAATTGCGGAAGGTAATGATTTGACATGGTTTTTGAATTGTTTATTTAAGATGTGAAGTTAGCCTGTACCTGATACCTGCTTCTGGTGGCTCTAAGGACATAATGAAGCTAACAGTTTTCTTGTTGGTTGGTTGTTTGGTTGGCTGGTTTTGATGTGGTTTGTTTGTTTGTTTGCTTTAAAGATTAAAATAATGCAAAGGTTAAAAGGGAAAAGAAGGTAAAAGCCATCAACGCTTTTTACTCTCTTTGTGTGTGGAATTCAACTTACCCTCCATATTGAGAGCACAGGTGGAATAATCTGTCTCTGGTTTGACACTTTGTATTTTGGTATTGTTCAAGGACACTGGCCTTACCCTTTTTTTCATAAGGACCCCACAGTGTGGGACCTCAAAAATGTACAGTTAAGACTCATCCTCAGTAACAAGAATTGGGAATGGATTATGAAGACATAATGTTTCCATCATGTGGATAAGGTTCATATCTGCATCTCAATAAGGCAGGAAGGGAGAGGTCAGGATAGGCTGAGGATACTGCCTTGAGCCACAAACTGATAAGGAAGAGCAACCTTGACAAGGATAAAGAGCAAGCAAGGAGAAGCCTGATATTCTTGACAGTGATTTCTGTTGACCTTACAGGTCACTTTCACAATGTGGTATAAAGTAGAAGTTTTGCAGTTATGTAGGAGATAGTTTTCTGTCTCAGGCAGTAATTAGTTTTACTCAGTCAGAACTAGTATTCTGTGGTGCATCCCTTGTAGGATTGTTACACTGGCCTGTAAGTGGAGAGAGCGTATTTAGGCAGTGTCTTCTGTTGAGGTTTGCTCTCTGTCTCTCAGCAGGTGTGCAGTGGTTGTACTGCAGCCACAACTCATAGGCTGAGTAATGAAGAGCAGGAGATAGGGAAACAACTGTTAACCTCTACACTTTCCTTCTTTCCTTCCTATGTACTCTGTAGTTGCAAACACACATGACTGAGGTCCAAGGTGGCTCTGCTTACTTCATTCCACTTAAATGATTTGTAGGTTGTAGGAAATGGGTAGGAAAGCTCTTCTCTCTCCAGCTCCAGTAAAACTGGTACTGGAGAGTGATCCTCAGCTTAGAAATCTGCTCCGCTTGCAAGTCAGAGTTTTGAGTCTAGAAAGCATGAATGAACCTTGGACCCTTAGATGATGGAGTTCAATGTGGAACTCTGGGTCTTCTGGACGGAAAGGATGGCCTTTGGAGACAGCTGTGTGTATCCATGTACATCACCCTCATTCACACAGCAGCACACACACACTCTCGACAGAAGTATTGAGTGCACCCTCAGCAGGTTTGCAGATGACACCAAGCTGAGTGGTGTGGTTGACACGCCAGAAGAGCGAGATACCATCCAGAGGGACTTGGACAGGCTTGAAAAGTGGGCCTGTGAGAATCACATGAAATTCAACAAGTCCAAGTGTAAGGCCCTGCACCTGGGTAGGAGCAACCCAAGATATGAGAATAGGCTGGGAGAAGAACTCGTTGAGAACAGCTGTGCAGAGAAGGACTTGGGGGTCATGATAGACGAAAAGCTGGACATGAGCAGGCAATGTGCGCTTGCAGCTCAGAAGGCTAACCGTGTCCTGGGCTGCATCAGGAGAGGCATGACCAGCAGGTCTAAGGAGGTGATTCTGCCTCTCTATTCTGCCCTCGTGAGGCCCCACCTGGAGTACTGTGTCCAGTTCTGGGCTCCTCAGCATAAAAAAGATGTGGACCTCTTGGAGCAGGTCCAGAGGAGGGCCACAAAGTTGATCAAAGGACTGGAGCACCTCCCCTACGAGGACAGGCTGAAGGGATGGGGGTTGTTCAGCCTGGAGAAGAGAAGGCTTAGAGGGGACCTTATAGCGGCCTTTCAGTACCTGAAAGGGGATTATAGGGCAGAAGGAGAGAGACTTTTCTCCTGGTCTGATTGCAACAGGACACGGGGGGAATGGCTCCAGGCTGAAGGAGGGGAAATTTAGGCTGGAGATTAGAAGGGGGTTCTTTACCCAAAGGGTGGTGAGGCAGTGGAACAGGTTGCCCAGAGAGGTTGTGGAGGCCCCATCCCTGGCAGTGTTTAAGGCCAGGCTGGATGTGGCCCTGGATGACCTGGTCTAGTGCATGTGGCGTCCCTGCCCATGGCAGGGGGGTTGGAACTAGATGATCTTTAAGGTCCCTTCCAACCTCAGCCATTCTATGATTCTGTGATTCTATGATTCTATGATTCTGTGATTCCATGAACTGGGTTTATACCCCTTTCCTTTCTGTTCTGCTAGGTGCCACTCCTTGCTGCTGACAGTTTAGAGCAGGATGCTGATGAAACTGAAGATGATGAATCCTCTGAGCAACGAGCTCGCCGACCTATGAATGCATTTCTCTTGTTCTGCAAACGCCATCGCTCTCTCGTACGAAAAGAACACCCTCGGCTCGATAATCGTGGCGCAACCAAGATCTTGGCAGACTGGTGGGCTGTTCTAGATCCAAAAGAAAAGCAGAAATACACTGACATGGCCAAGGAGGTATGTTCTGTCTGAGTGGTGTATGTAAAGGGAGTTCATCACATATTTGTCTGTCTTCTGTTTCTCTGTGCGGTAAATATTTTCTGTAGAGTCTTTCTTTTCCCTAAATTCCTCAGCTTCCCCAGTGGGTTGATGGTGGCCAGAACAGCTGCTCTTCTTGCTTTGATTCTCTTAATCCTTTGGAAAATACTGAAAAGAAATCATCTGTGAACGCAAACTCACCTTGGTCTGGTAGTCATAGATGCAAATATATGTACCTTGTGGGAGGTATCAGCTGCTAATTGCTGCAGTACAAGCATTAAAATGTGTATAGTGACCATTGAAAACAGTAAGATAGAGTCCAGTGTCAGTTGACTAGTGATGCTTAGTTGTGCTTTCGCTATCAATAACACAGGTTGCTATATAATACAAGTAGACCAAACCTAAAGCATGGTCAATAAACATTGTTCCTTTTTACTTTTGGTACTAAAGAATTTAAAAGTTTAGTGTTTCACAGAGTGGTCTCCCTTTGTATTGTTAACAAGTTTCTGATAGAGCAACTTTTGGTGAGACAGAGTTCGCTACCCAAATCAAAGAGTAATATGTGATCAGAGTCCTTTAACCGAGAGCAAGGAAAAGAGATTTATTCCCATCTTTCACAAACTGTCTTTATGTCCACTTGAAATGAGGATTTTATGAAACAGCTTGCTTGTTGGTAAGTTACCCCAACATGGCTGCAGTCATACTGGTAGTAGAGTGAGAGACACTCAGCCAGTTACTTAGGCTGATTGCATCACTGTTAACATATGTATAAAAGGTCTGGCTGTTATTTGTGAGAGCATGGAAGGGTCCACAGGAAGAACAGAGTGTTGTACATGGCAGGTCCTTTATGAGGCAGGATCTATAGTACATCTGCATCACTGGATACTGCTCGGGATATGTTAGTATATTAAATATGTTAATAGCAAAGGGCAGACGAGAGATAATCCTGGCCCATTACTTGATGAGTATGGTCCCTTCAACAATCAGGGACATAGGCAAAGCAGAGGTGTTTAATGCTGTCTTTGTCTCAGTCTTCAACACTAGTGAAGAGCCCCGAGCTAGAGGCCTGTGACTGCAAGAATGTTAAACTCCCAGGCAACCCTGAACTTGTGTGGGATTTGCTGCTGCAGCTAGATCCCTGTAAGCCTATGGGGCCTGATGGGATTCATCCAAAGATACTTAAAGAGCTGCCTAATGTCATCATGAGGCCTCTCTCAGTGTTTTTTCCAATGCTGTTGGAAATCTGGGGAGGTCCCAGTTGACTGGAAGCTTGCAAACGTTGTCCATATTTTCAAGATGACCCTGGTAACTACAGGCCTGTTAGTCTTACTTCCATACCTCGTAAAATTATGAAGATGATTATCCTGGGAGTTACCAAAAAACATCTGAAAGACAATGCAGTCACTGGTCACAGCCAGCATGGGTTCACAAGGGGAAAGTCCTGCTTAACAAATTTAATTTCCTTTTATACCTAGTCAACCGAGGGAGACCCAGTTGATGTAATCTCTCTGGATTTCAGTAAAGCCTTCGTTACTGTCTCCCTTGGTATCCTTCTGGATAAAATGTCCACCATACAGCTATGTATGTACATCATGCAGTGGATGAACAGCTGGCTGATGGGTCAGGCTCAAAGGTCTATAGTAAATGGGGTTACACCAGGCTGGCGACTGGTCACTAGTGGGTTTCCATAGGGCTCAATTTTGAGGCCACTGCTTTTAAATATATTCATAAATGACTTGGATGCAGGATTGGAATGTGTGCTAAGTAAGTTTGCTGATGACAGCAAATTGGGAGGAGCTCTTGACTCCTCTTGAAGGCAGAGAGGGCCTGCAGAGAGATCTGGACAGGCCAGAGGGCTGGGCAATGACCAACCATATGAAGTTTAACATGGGCAAGTGGCAGATTTTGCATCTGGGCTGGGGCAACCCTGGATGTACGTACAGATTGGAGAACAAGAGGCTGGAGAGCAGCCCTAAAGAGAGATCTGGGGGTTCTGGTCAATGGCAAGATAAACATGAGTCAGCAATGTACCCTGACAGCCAGAAGGGCCAGGCAGGTCTTGGGCTGCATCAAGTACTGCATTGTTAGCAGATCAAGGGAGGTGATAGTCCCACTATACTCTGCACTGGTGAGGCCTCACCAAGGTTTGGACATAGGTATAGGAAAGATAGGAAGCTGTTGAAGAGCATCCAGAGGAGGGCCAGGAAGATGTTTAAGGGTCTAGAGAGGAAGCCATATGAGGAATGGGTGAAGTCACTTGGTTTTTTTCAGCCTGGAGGAGACAGAGGGGAGAACTCATTGTGGTCTATAACTTCCTTATGAGGGGAAATGGAAGAGCAGGTGCTGATCACTTGGGTGGCCAGTGATAGGACCCGAGGGAATGGCATGAAGCTCTGCCAGGGTAGGTTTAGGTTAGGTATTAGAAGTTTCTTCCCCCAGAGGGTGGTGGAGCATTGGAACAGGCTCCCTAGGAATGTAGTCATGGCACCAAACCTGACAGAATTCAGGAAGCATTTGAACAACACCCTCAGACACATGATGTAATTTTTGGGGTTGTCCGTGCATAGACAGGAGTTGGACTTGATGATCCTGTGGGTCCCTTCCAGCGCAGGGCATTCTATGATTCTGTGATCTGTAGCTGCCCATTTGTGACATTGTGTTAAAATAATTGAGTCTCATCTTTGTCCAGCCATTCCTGATTTGTTCTTCATTCCCACTTAGAAATAAGTGATGTTTTTTGAAATGTGTGGGAAATGTGCAGTTAGGAGATCTGGTACAGATACAGAGGAAGGAAAGATGAAAATGAAGAAATAGCTTTTGGAAGTAAAACCTGATGTGACTGCTTTCTTAGCCTTTTGTCTTGCCAAAGGAAACTCATTCATTAAGAAAGAAAATAATTGCAGATCTTCAGTACAAAGTGGCAGACCTTAATCATATTGTTGTAGAAATCATTTTTCATGTAGTGATTTATTTATTTTTCATGGCATGAAGAACAAATTGCATATTCAACATCAAAGCAAAACAATACATCTAAGTAGTTTACATCATTGCAACTAGTTCCAAGAATGTGTAGAAGAGAGATAGCATATAATTTTTATCCTTTAAATAGGTTTATGTTACAACAATAATTAGAAGCTGTGATTTGCTGTCAAATATTCTTGGGCCTTCTTCACCAATAGGCCTGTTCTATATGTGGATCAGTTGTTTGGTTTTACCACTTGCTTTTGTAGTTAGGCTTACTGCTGAGACTGTCAAGAAGATGTTAACTCTAGAGCAAACCATTTATTGGTACTTTTTCTCAAGGAGAGCTCATTTAAAAGCCAAGAAGCTGAAAGCCTTTGGAAGGACATAATATTGCCATTGTACTAATAATCTGCTGTTTGAGTGGCTGTGTGTTGAAGCTCATTAAGGTTTAAAATTCACTGACTGAGCTTCTGTGACTTAAATGTATCTTTTCAGTGCCCTTTGACTTTTTCACTGCATAGCCTGTAGTCACTGCTCTGGCAGGGCACACATCTCCCAAAGGACCCTGTGTCATTTTCCACTACCCCCACACTGTGTCTTGTGTACCTTGAACATCTGAATCACTCTGGAAGAGATATGAATGGGCCTGACAGAACTGGTCCCTGCTGCAGTGGCTATAACCCCTGCTATTTTACTGTCTCAAGAATGTTTTTACTTCATGAAGCCATAGCTTACAAACCCAGTTAGCTTGGATCAGGCATCAAGCAAGAATCTTTCTGTTTCTTATCTGCTTAGCACCAGCAAAGATACTATCTGAGCAGTGTGCAAATCAAGGCATTTATATATTTAATTACATATGTCTAACTATTTGCAAGATCTAGGATTTTGGAAGATAGCAAGGTACCCAAACTTTTTGCCAAGTGGAGTTATGAGAAGTTTCCTAGTGGGTAGGACAGCTACCCTGATTCCCACTAAAAGGATGATCAGGTCTGTAGTTCATTGAGGCATTTGTGGAAAATCCCATTATGCACCTGTCTGCACCTTGAGGTGCCTTAATTACCTAGAAGAACTGGCCCTATGCTCCATCTTTTTGGTCTTGTGGTTTATGGTCTCTTTTAGCAACACCTGCCCTGGAGACTTCAATACTGCACCTGCAGAATATAGTGTCAGCTTTTGCTGGTGTTTTCTTTTGGAGCAGGCTTTCTGTTTGTATCCTGCAGACTTCCTAGGTCAACTTTATTTTTCATTATCTACGATATAAGCTCAGTTAGGTGATAAATATTCCAAGTGGAACCACAAATGTTCCTGATGTTTGTTAGCATTTCCCTTCACTGAGTGGAAATTAATTCTGGCCACTCATAAATAAGCTCTGGCATTTTTAGTTACTACGAGAATAGGGTAGTGTTAACTATTAAAAGGCTTACTGGAAATATTCAGCTGCCTTGGAAAATACCCAGTGAGATTATTACTGTTCAAGCCCTGTTTCCCTTGCTAAAAAACACTTGGTTTTTAAATACATCTTAGCATCTGCAAGATGCAGGCAGTTGGGCCTGTTTCCTGTAGGCTGCTGCCATTCAGTGGCAGAGCTGAACATTTCTCCCCATGAGTGCTGGGCCAGGTACAGGTACAGCCTGGTTTCACAGGTACAGTCAGCTGAGCTCGGAGCTTGCTATCCTTGTGATGCTGTTGCTTTGGCAGCTACCTCGGGATAGGAGGGGGATGAATGTTCTGGCTTGCTGGCTGGAATCTGACGAGTTCTCTAGGTCATGTATGGACTATAATGTGTAATGTGAACCCTGCATCCTTCAGGAGTGAATAACAGAGTATAGTATTTTCTGGGGAATTTTGTTTTGTTTTGTTAGATCTCTGGGATTCATGTGACATTTAATAGCCAGTTGGTGGGATTTAAACATAAAGTTAAGCACGTGCTAACTGCTACTCTGAGATGTAACTGGAACCCCCTCGTGAACTCCTGTTACCACCACACTCAACTCCTGTTACCACCACACTGGAGAAAGCAAATCTTTTTTTTTTTATTTGGTGATGAAAGCAACTCTGGGAGTTACACTGAAGCACAGTGCCTTTTTTTAATCTCCATTCTAAAGTGACTCTTGTCCCACTGCATAACGCATCCTTCCCCAGGCTTTCACAAAACAGAAATGATACATCAAACCAATCCCACAAACATATCCTGTGCTTTTTTTATCTTACCTGAAACTTCAGGGCATGACCCTGCTGAGCTGTCCCTGCCACTTGTGTAGGAACCAAGGTGGTTGCACTTCAGGTTAAGGACTTAACCTTTTTTTTTTTTTTTCTTTTTAAAGCAACTTCAGAGATCTGCTTAGACTGACTCTGTTGTTTGCTTACTGCACAGTTGGTTGAATGGGGGAAAACAGTAAGCTCTGCTACTGCCCTTGGCATTTCCTCAATACTGTGTAGCTCATTTAAGTTATCTTCTCACAATCTAACAAGCAGAATCTATCACTTCTTTTTAGGTTTTGGTCTAATAGTCACAAAAATGAATACTGAAAGTCTTCCTGATATTTGCATCAGGTCCTTGAATGCATTTTATAAAACTACTTCTTGGCCATTGTTCAACTTCTAGATTTTTGTTTATCTTGAGTGCTGAAACTGTGAAAGTGGCTGATGAGTTGTCCTCCCTAGGTTTGCTCCCTCCCCTTCAGAGAGTGCAGTTAATGTTCACTTCTTGGCTTGGCAGAGGAAAAAATCCATTAATATACCAGCTCACTTGAATTCCTCTTGCTGGAAACTGATGAAAACCTTATTGCTTCTTTGTTTCACAAATGGCACACGCTCTGTTCCTCATTTGATGGGCAGCCTGTCACCTTGTCAAATTACTCCATAGAATAATTCAGTTACTCAGAGCAGCTATCCCAATACAAAGAGCTTATGTACCTCATCGCCAGTGATTCTGTGCTTTTCACTCTACAGGCTGGAAACATGATTTGTTGCGTGGGCTGCGACTTTAACAATGGAAGGCAAAGCTGCTTCACTGTGTATTTCCTTCCCACCTCTTCCCTTACCCTCTCTCCTTCCCTTCCCTTCCCTCCACCAGGCTATTTTTTTGTTGTATTGAGCTCCCAAACTAAACTGGGGGAACAGGAAGAGGAGCGAGGTGAGAGATGTCACAGTCCTTAGTTTGCAGAGGTAATGCGTACAGGCTCTTCAGAATACAGTGTGTATGTGGGTCAGTGATCCCTGCAGATTTTTATTATTTATAGCCATTTCTATAAATACAGGACCTTGCACAGTGGGTTCACATGATGCTGTGCTTTTTGTAAACTGAAATGTTTCTATCCTTGCTAGAGTCTGGAGTTAGCAAGTTGATAGGTTAAGATGGAAATGAAAGGAAGTGGTTGACATGCAGTGGTGATCCTGCCACAAGGCATGCCCTTTACTTATCTGGGAAAACACCACAGTGACTCTGTCAGAGGATGAGGAATTCAGTGCTATTTCTGTATTTGATACTCTAGGGATTTTCTTCTGCTCTGTTTGTGTTTTTGTGCAGGCATATGCATGAGACATAGGTCCTTCTCTGTGCTGTAACTGGGCCTGATGACAGCTGGGTGGGTAGGAATATGTATAATCACAGAAGAAACTTTCTGCAGCTGCCCTGCTGCAGGATAAAACTGCTGTCTTGGTTGTTTGCCACCATCAAGAGCTATCTAGTGCATGAGGAGGTATTGGGTTCCTTCTCCCTGCAGTGAGCGCTGGTGCTTACTGGGTAGGCTCCCACAGCAGCCAATGCTGTGTGCCCCATCAGTTGTTAGGCAAGTGTTTGCAGGTAGAATGTGTGGCGCGTTCCTCTCATTTGCCCGTTCTCCACCTTCCTTAGTTCAACACACTTAAAATACATAAAACACTGAATGTGCTCTTTTTATTGCTGTAAATGTTCAAAAATCTTTTACTGGTCTGGTTAGCAAGATGCTTGGAAAACATCACTGCTGCTTTGTGTGAATAATATAGGTCCCCATCCTTCTCCTTACCCCACAAACGTGTAGGATCCAGACCTTTTTCCCCACCCCCTCCATGTGTAGTCTAGCTTCTTTGCTTTTGCTGCTTCATACCAAGAATATAGCAAACTGTAACAGAGATGTGTTCTGTGTCAACCTGGCCAAGGAAAGCTTTGTATGCTTTGTATGCTTTGTAAGCACTGGGGAGCAGTTTGCAGGGTCTGAGCTTCAGGTTGCTCTGGATGATAAATGCTTAGGAGAGGAAAGAGAAAACCCACTTTTTTAAATACAGCTTTGCTTATCTTGATATTTCTTCTTACTAAATTGTGCTGGTGTTCAGACTCTAAGCATGTGATTAAACTGTTAAAATCAAAATATTTAAGGATTATTTACTGTGCTAAATCCTCTTACACGCAGTGCACTCTATTGCCCTGTGGACAGTATAATATTATGACCTGCATGACTGGTAATTTTCTTTTCTTTTCAAGTACAAGGATGCATTTATGAAGGCAAATCCAGGGTACAAGTGGTGCCCAACAACAAACAAACCTGTGAAAACCCAGACATCCACTGTTACAAACAGGAAAAAGCTATGGGCCTTTGCATCAGAATCTGCAAAAGATTTCCCAAGCCCGAGGAAAGGGGTGAAAAGTGAAGAAATGCCACAGCTTAACTTCGGGATGGCAGGTGAGATTTCCATCCTTGTTACTCAAGAGATAGCATCCTTGTTATGTGTCAGGATGCAGCATGAAACGGAACTGTGATGCCAGTTTTCTTCACTGTACATGGTACTGTAGTGCATGTCCCAAACTGAGTTGCCCAGACTCTAGTTAAACCTCTGTGTAATCACTTGGTAAAATTTTCCTTCATGCATGATTGCTTTCAAGAGTCAAGTTCAAATATGTGGCATCATATCCCACACTGCATCTGGGGTATGCAGGTTTGTTTGTTTTTTAATGCCCATCTTACCTGCTGTTAGAGATTTTAATTTTCTAGTCAAAAAGGAAAATGCTGATTGTGTGCATTCTTTTTCTCTTTCATAGAGCATTACACAATATTCCTTAATTTGCTGTTTACAAAAATAATTCATGAAGTTGGAGATGTTAACATTCTTGTGGATGAATGTAGTGGTGAAACTGACTTTTTGTATTTAAATCAACAGAAGTGTAATTTATTTTCACTTAAAATACACTCTCTTTCCCCTTTTCCCTTGGAGAGGCAAATTCTAACCCTTTTAAACATAAAAAAATCAAATCAGTGAATAAGTATAGGTGTGTCATGGACACACCCACAGAATGGAGAGCAATTGCTTATACCAAAATGGGGATTTATTGAAGAAGGGTTGGAACTAGATGATCTTTAAGGTCCCTTCCAACCTGAGCCATTCTGTGATTCCTTGTGACAAATTAAAAGTTTGAGTCAGTTGGAGATTTAACTGCCACACAACCAATTCCTTAACCATAAATAGTACAGACACTTGACAAGACAAACTACAATTGCACATGCACTTGCTCAAAAAAAAAGGGGGAACCTCCCTGTCTGGATATCCGTAAATACCATATCCGTAAGTATCACCAGAAGGGGGTGAGGAATACTCAACCTACAGAGGTTTCCTCAAGTGGCATCCTGATACTGAAGCTTCCCCAGCTGCAGGCAGCTCTGGTGTTCATGCAGCCAGCTCAGCAACATTTGACTTCCATGTATGCCAAAATGCTCCTTTTATACCTCAGCTGGTGAACTTACAGTCAAAACAAGAAGCCCCAGACACTGAGATGCTGCCTTCAGCAGAGGGCCAAGCTGCCTCTGAAAGGATTCCTGCTACATCCCCATCTGAGGTGTTCCCAGGCACCACACTGACTCCTGTGGCCATTGGCTCCTTTGTCTTGGGCTACGTGTCTGGTCCCTGGGCTGTTAATAGTCCTTCAGGGCAGGTGTAACTGCCCCAAGATAGAGTGCCTGAACTGGTGAAAAACAGACAATCTCTAGCTGATACCCAAAAATGGCAGAACTGTTGCAGTCACGACTGTGGACGTTTTTCTCTGTTTCCTACTCTAGGGAATCCTGCTGTGGCAGGGGGGTTGGACTAGATGATCTTTCCAGGTCCCTTCCAACCCCTAACAATTCTGTGATTCTGTGAAATAACAGAGACAGTAATGTTAGATACTGGCAACTTAAGAACCTAACAGTCAAGGTAGAAAATAATTTTTCCCCCACCATCTTTTTTTTTCATTTTTCTCTTTTTTTCTGGTTTTGTTTTTCATTTTAAAGTTTCTCATTTTGTGCATACTGATATATTTGGAACTCTTGTCATATCATACTTAGTTGATAACAAGTGTGTGGCAGATAGGACTTGACTGCTTAGAGAGATAATGAGCTGGAGAGTGTAAAATGATTTTATCGAACAAGTATGTAAGAGATGTATACCTTTTTGCAAGTATAGTGGACTGAAAATTCCTGTAATGAAATTCCTTCTGGCTATGAAAGAACTGTGAAATGTGATCAAAATAGTTTTTCATGCTACATGGTTATGATATATAAAAAGCAGGCCTCTTAATCCCATTCTGCTTTAGCTATCAGAGGAATAAGTCCTATGCTCCTTAGAAGTTTATTGACTTAAGAAAAAGTAATAGGTCTTGGTCTACCTGTCTGCCATTCTCCACCACTCCTGCTGAGCAATCCAAATGTATAGTTGCTGACTACAGAGAGATGTTGAATCAACACCAGCCAGAGCACAGGACAGAGAACTTAAGAATTAATTAGAAACTAATTGAATCCATTGTTTTATCTATAGAGCCATTCATTTCTGAAGGAAGGCCCCTTTGCACTACACAGGATTTCATTGTTTTAATTTTTTTTTTTTTTTTACAGCAGACAGAGTCAATGGTCATAGCAGCTCATATAGGGATCTTCCTCCTGTCCATATGTAGGCTGGCTATTTCTTGAGTATAGCAATAGCTCATAAAATAACAACAGCTTCTGACAGCCATGTTAGCAACATCTAAACCATGCCAAGTCTGCCATGTGAAATGGATTACTGGACTGTCAAGCATATACCAGTCTGTGCTAAATCTGTTTTGTTGTGTTCTTCTGTCCTTGACTTCATGTGATGATTCATTTCTGAGTCTTCTGTCCAGCACCACCCCTTCTAAAATCCAGGCTGTACACTAGCTGATGAACTAAAATGTAGCTGAGCCACCTCAGAAACACTTGCACCTTTGAAAAGCCACTGTCTGTCTTGCATCTTCAGGGCAGGTAGCTTCCTTAGGAAAGGGATTATATGATTCCAGAATCATTCCAGGAAATCTGTTTTACTTGTTGGTAGTAGTTAATCCTGTCTTGTTTGCTTTTCACATATTACACTTCATTTTGGAAAATGTGAAATAGAGAGTAACAGCTTTCTTCCTTTTTTTTTTTTTTGAAGTCCCACACAGGCTGTATCTCTCCTTTATTTTTGGCCTTCCAGTAATAACCACCTCACTTTTAACTCTGTTGTTGACCTATCATGGTGTGAAGAAACGCAGGTGTGGCACCAGCGTTGGGCTGCAGACTGTAGTGGGACCTGCAGACCCACTAGTGGTGTCCTTGCTGGAAGCCAGGAAGCCTGGAAGTTGGAACTGAGCATGTTTTTTTCATGAGATGGCTCGCTCGAAGTCTGTTACAGAGCATAGGGCAAAGACAACTGCTGGTCATAAGTGAAGGTGACTGTTACATCATCTACCCTCACAACTACAGAGCTCTAAGTGAGCAACAGCCTCGCTATACAAATGTGCAGTGTTCCCAGTACTTTCACATTTCTGCATCAGAAGAAAACGAACTGAGCCAGAAAGGTTTTTAGCGAAGCAAAGGGTGAAAAAAAGACACTTGCTACAGTAGGCAGTATCCTGATAGAGATGCAGTTTTTGTTGGTTCAGAAAGAAGCTTAATTTTGCACCCAGGTAAAAGTTAGTGGGAACAGCTACCTGCTGGCATGCTTTCTGCTTAGCTCTTCCTCAGCTCTTTCGTCTTGTCTAAAAACTTGTAATGATGAGCAAGCCAGCATGCTGAGCATCTAGCCAGATCAATACCAGCAAAATAATGCTGTTCCCAAATAGAGAGATGGTTTTGTTTCATCAATATTAAAAGCTATTGAGAATGTCACAAACTCCCTCCCATTCTGCAACTCGAATGTGTGGTATTTTCCCACTACTCTTAATAGTAAATTGCTTTAAAATAGCACTTAAAATTCTTAATTCTTCATACAAGTCAGTTCTTGGTACCATAAGAGAAACACTTAGAAGGCACTATAAACATAGATAGTGTTTGCATATGTACATTTTCTCTTCCATGAGATGAACTTATTTTGTAATTGGAAGCTTCAGTGAAAGGAGTTTTGGTTTTATTTTAATCAAACAAACATCTAATCTCCAGCCCTCTGCTACAGCTGCAACATAAGTATTCAAGTTGTTTAAGCACCAACTTAAACTTCGGGTTTCCACTTAGCTGTTATATTTTTTTCCCTCCTTTTAATTTTTATATTTAAATAAACAGTTTAAGTATTTGCTTACTTAGGGGAAAAAACAGTCCTATCCTTGTCCTGTTATGATAAGCTACTTACTTGAAGGGCAGAAAGCTGAGACCACCAAGAAGATATTTAGAAGAGGGGGAATAAGCTGGGTGTTCTCCAGTTGGCCAGAACTGAGGAGGGGGAAGAGGACCCAGAGGTAAGTAAGAACAGGAGAGCAGCTATGAGCCAGCAGTGTGATGTGGGCATAAGAAAGTGCTGCACCACAGAGTGTCATGCAAAGTGTTTTCAGGAACAGCAGAGAAGAGTTAATGCTATTCAAACAGAGCAAACAGAACACAGCTTGTTTGATGTGTTTGCCCTGCTAGTCATTCACATACAAGAAAGATGAACTCTACCTGGAATAACTGGTGAGGAGAGCTACAGGGATCATTGGGACCTTGGAAAATACACATACTTGATGTCATCAGGAGATCCTGATTTCCTTAGGCTACAAAGGCAAGTAGGAGAAGACTAGGGTATCTCCTGCAAATGAAGAAGGAAGTAACATTCAAGGAGAACAGTTATTTAACCCTGAAGATATGGGCACCAGAAAAAATGTGTAGCACCTGGCCTTGACTGAGTAAATAAAAGCTGAAAACTGGAAGAAAGCTGCAACAGTCTTCCAAAGGGAGCAAAGAAAATAGAAAGCAACCAGCCAGACACTTACTGTTTAATATGGAGTTATGGTGGGCATGGAGATCTCGTCTGGACACGTTCCTGCGTGTCCTACTGTAGGGAATCCTGCTGTGGCAGGGGGGTTGGACTAGATGCTCTTTCCAGGTCCCTTCCAACCCCTAACATTCTGTAATTCCCATCTCTCCTTCCTCCAAATTAACTGCTTGCTCAGCATTATCTTCAAGATACATGTTCACATGTCACTTCTTAGTTTCTCTAATGTCCTCTTTGTGGAAGGACTGAACATTTTCTAATGAAGTATTTTGATGGCAAAAAGTGTCGTCCTAACAGAATCGCTTATGAACTATGCTGGGGTACTTGGTGGTCCTTCCCATTTTTGTCTCCATTTCTTCCAACTACTACTTACTACTAGATTCTTCTCTTCTGATAGTGTCTTGTCTATTTACAGAAACTTTATATGTCTTGTTCCCTTTTTTATTTTAAAGTAAGCAAGTTATTGGTTTTTAAGAAAAAAGGGGTTAAGAAAAAAGGGAAAGCAAAACTACAAAATACCCACAGACCTTCTACTTTTTTATTATGCTAAAGGAAAAAACCAATTCCAGTTGAACATTGGGTTTCAAGCCAGATGATCTTAAGACTGTATTCTTAAGATAATGAGCCACTGTTCTGTTTGTGAGATAGGGGATGAGCCTGGTTTATTCATGTTACTTTCCTCTGCTTCTGCTTACTGTTGTTTTAAGAGAGTATTGAAAAAAACTTACCTGTGAATGTCAGCACAGGATGCTCTCTCAGGGAGAATTTTGGGCATTATCTGTGGTATTGAATTGGACAGCACCAGTGAGTATTCCCATGAACTGGACCTTGATTATCTGTAGCACTAAATTATTTGGAGGTTTACAGGTAGAGGTTTGGCTCACATCAACTGAAAAGCTCAACAAATTCCTCAGTGCTGCTCATGAGTTGGAATGGGCCAAGGGATTTCCCAGTGGGCATTTTGGTTGCAGCTATTCTACATCCAAATGCTGCATAACAAAATGCAATCAGATAGACAAGGGTAATTGTGCCAGTTAGCCTCTGTTCCAGGTCCTGGGCATATGCAATTTATTGTTGTAGAGAGTTTTTGTATAGTTAAGTTCAGTGAAAGCAAATTGGAAAAGGTGAGTGCACACTTAGTGAAAGTGGGGAGAGTTACTTATCTTTGGTGTCTCATCATTACTGAAGTTGCTGTCTCAACACCACCGCAAGGATAATGCTTCCCTTTCTCACATGTTGTGGCTGTTGTGCGAGACATTTGGGCCACAGACTGTCTTCCTCTCTCTACATGACACTGTTAAATTAGGCCTCTGCATGGCTTCCAAGATGCTCCCCCAGAATCAGACAATTAGCCTCCATAATGATAAAGAGCAACCACTGTTCCGAGTGGAAAAGCCACTTTGTGAATAACGCAATGCCACTGTTAATTGCTTTCACTTCTTGTCATCATTTTCTGAGCTCATGAGGTGTGGGAAGGCTGGAGGAGAGAAGCTGTCAGCATCAAATGCTTGGAGAAAGAACATTTATATTTCCATTTTTCTTTCCTCAATTACATATGGTATTCGCAGGGCAACACATAGACAGGCAGCTTGTCTGGCCAGTGCCTGTGCTGTTCTTGCACAGAAGACCAAGTGCTTTATGCTTCAGAGCTGTCAGGCAGGCACTTTTCACCAGTGCTGCAGGTCTAAATTAAAGCTAAATGAATATAGGAATTCTGGTTCAGAGCTTGATCATGTCATTTTCTTCCATCCTTTCACTTGTTCAATGGCTAAGGAAGGGAACTACTCTCTTGCTAGGAACGTAGGTAGGTTTATAACATTGAGTTATAAACGTGGGCAATATTAGAGCAACTTTGTGTATATTTATGTATGAGATCATTACAGTTGCTTTTTTTAAAGATAACCATCTTTGTAGTACACAAAACCCTTGGCAGTAAAATTGTAAATCCATGCAATGGGGTGTTAAGCACACAAATCCAATTAAATCCTTCAAACAGCTTTGAAAGCTTCTCCCAGAGGGTACAGAAATGGTTATTTGTGATTCTCTTGAGTAGCCTTTTATGGCAGATTGCTTAGAGTGTCTGTGACAAGTAGTCTTCTGGGGGTTTAACACTGAAAGTGGGATGTTCTTTAAACAAGCAAATGAATAAACTTAAGACTTGGTTTTACTCTTAACAGATCCTACACAAATGGGAGGCCTGAGTATGCTGCTTCTAGCAGGGGAACATGCCCTGACTGCACAAGAGGTAAGGAACTTCTCTCCCTTTCTGCGAGCCTTCAAAGAGAGCTCTTCAGTGGCATATTTGACTAGTGGGAAATGAAGTTTAAGATACATCTTGGGTAACTGCAGATGTGCCTGAAGTGTGAGCCTGGTGCTATGGGGTTTGTATGCCAACTGTGAGTGTAGAGGTTGGACCCATTTTTTGTGTCAGTTCAGTATTAACTCTACTGATGGAATGTTTGATCAAACCAGGCAAGTCAGCTCCATGAGGTGATCCTGTCACAGGTAGAAGGGCTGAAATACAGTAACTGTGTTAAGCAGGTGGTTTACAAGCTCTTTTGCCCAAGGATTTTATATGCTTGTGCAATACCTCACACAACTGTGGCCTTGGCACTAATAGCAAAATAAATCCCTAATAGTTTCCATATAGTCTGTGTCATTGTATGTGCATTCTGCAAGTGCTAGCAGGTAATCAAAATATTGCAGTCTACTCCTGTTCAGCAAGTCTTCATGTCTAAAAAGAAGTTTATAGTTCATTTGCCATCACAACATTTGATTTTTATGAAGGAGTCTAGTAAATAGAAGTGTTCCTGCATATCTGCTGTAGTGTAGAGACCTCTGATCTTTCTTTAGACTGGTTATTATTTATGATATATATCTTTAGGCTGGCTTTGGAAATTGTTCACCAATTTGAAGTGTTTGGTGAAACAGGTAGTCACTGCCGTAAATCTCTATCCTGGAAAGAAGAGCAGTGGAACTGAAGAGGTTATCTTTTTTCTTTTTTACATTGTTATTGGGAGGAAAAGCAATAATTAAGTATATGTATGTGATACCCTCAAATGCAAAACGTGTAGTGCATTTGAGATGGATTGCTCCTGCCGAGATTGAGCCAAGACTCCTCAATGCTTTGCACACCAGTATGAGGAGTGGAAGTCTTTGTGCAGATGTGGGTACTGGCTTTCTGTGTTGCAGCATGAAAAATGAGACAGGGTAAGATTGGCTGAGAAGTAAAAAGAAATGTCTTATTTCGTGCTAAAATTAAAATGCTCTTATATGAGTCTCTTGACATATGCATATGTCACCCTCTCTGTATGTCACCGGTTATGTACCTATTTTTGTAATCTTTTTCAATAGTCTAGAGAGTTGTTCTTACAGTGACAGAATTCACTGTCAGTACATGACACATTTCCAAGCAGCAGCTGGAGTTACAAAGCAGATAGGCAAGAGAAGGTACAGACTTGTACCAGCAGAAGAAAAGATCCTGGATATGCAGTGAGTTTCCACCTGGGATTTGGGTCATTCCACCAGTTACACAAGACTGCGGTGTGTATTTCAGCATAGTTTGATCACCTAAGCAGAAATGCCGGATGGGTCTACTCCAGCAGCTGTCGTTGTGGTAGTCCAAAGCCTGGTCCTCACAGCAGGTCTATTAGCAGAAGGTCCGAAGCTGGGTGAGGAGTGCTTCTTGTCTGCCCTCTCACTCTGCACATCTCCCTTACTTGCCCGCCAGGCCCTTTGCTTGCCTTACAGCAGCACCTAGTGGCCTGTCTGCAGGCCACTGCCCAGAAATCCTGGAATTTGTAGCGTATTCCAAAGCCCGGCTCTTCTACTGTTTTCCTTTCTTGCCACTGTCCATCACATCAGGATGGTGTTAAAAGTCTTATATCAGTCAGTGCAGAAGGTGAGCCAGGGGCTGTCCTTTGCCTTGGTTTGGTGTGATCCATTTCAGAGCAGGTTATGGTAGCCTTCAGAGAAAAGGAGGCCATGGAGGAGTTAGCCTTGCAGTTTCTTTCTCTTTCAGAGCAAAAGGTTATCTTGTGTGAGATACTGGGTCTGCACAGGGTGGTATTGCCCGAGGTGTAAATCAGAAGTGAAAAATATCTCTGTGTGACTGAGGGTAGGCTGAGAGGAGGAAAGTGGAGGAGAAATGAGAGGAAGTTGAGGATATTTTATTATGGCAGGAAACGAGACCCATGCACTTTATGTGCATCCATTCTCTCTGGTAATTATTTCAACTCCTTGATTGGGTTCATCCTGGCAGAGGTTAGACATCCTGAAGTTAATAAATTTCCCACAAGTCAGAAGTGTGTGTGGAGCAGCAGACTAGAAGAAACAAGCTCAAATTAATGTTTCTGTCAAGTGAAGGCAACAGCATTAACCTTTTAAAGATGATGGAAATTGGTAAGAAAAGTATACTTATTCTAAGCAAATTGCCTCTGAGTACTGAACACCAGCAATCTGCCCTACACAAAGCCAGCCTTCACACCTTCCGAGGCCTGTAGTTCCTGTACTGCACGGCAAACAAGCTGTATCTGACCCCTAGCACGTGAACTCAGAGTCAGCAAGAAGGCTTGTCCTCCCTCCTTTGTGCCTGCCTGGAAAGCAGGTGCCATACAGTGCTGGCGTTGCAGGGGCTGAGTCACAATAGTTCTCTCTGGAGGGCTTCTCCACTCCAGCCCAGTTCTCCTGATGAGGCACAGGTCAGTGGCTCCTGAATCAGAGCTGGTTTATGCTGGGCCATCTCAGGCATGTGTTGACATGTTCATATGGACGTGGCCCTAGACAGGCAAAGGAAGCTGCAAAGCCATGGTCTCCGTTACAGGGGGAGGGCAGAGTTCGGACTGCATGGCCTTGCAGTGCCTGCCTCAGGGAGCAGTGAGGTTTCACATGGCCTTCTTGTTCACATCACTTCTGCTAAGCAAGGTAGTGCTCTTTAGTATGGTGTGTTGAATAGGCTCCACTTGAGAAGAAACTGCTTCATTAGACTCCAAAAGCTGTGTAAGGCAGTTGGTCAAACTGCAGAAAAGTAAAGTTAGATGAGGAACCATATCCCAAATTTGTTATTCCTGGGAGACTGTCACCAGTGAAATGGTCTGAAACAACTGAATGAGCACTCAGAGAAGCAAGCAGCATCCTTACATATTCCACACCAGTGCAGAGACTCAGACCTTCAGAGACTGGTCCCTCAACAGCAGCAAGCTTGCAGAGATCATAGGAGGCAGTGTTACTGCTTGGTTTTATGGCAGCCAAGAATTTCAATGATGTACGTAAGCAAATTGTTCCCTGTGGGCTGTGACACTTGGATTTAGTGTTTTCAGGGGAGTATGGGTAGCAGATTGTTAAAACAAAATACCACTGATGCTATTGCAGTGCTTAAGTATCTCAGAAAAAAAGCAGCAGGAGCACCAGTACAAACTGCCTGTGCTGTTGGCCTGCTTGTTCTGTGGCACTCTGTGCTTGCCAGCAAGGGATGCAGTTGTTAGCAAAATCTCATGTGTGCATTCACTAAGAAGTGCTATTGCTATAATTATTTTGGTGATAAATAAGGAGTAAAGACACATTTGCATCAAAATGTTTTAAATAAACTGAAATCCCATGGAAAAAAATAAAAGTTTTTAGGGAAAAAAATACCATCCTGTTACTTTTCCTAAAATCCCATAAGGTCTCCTTCATTTCTTCTGTTTCCTGTAAGCCTTATTTTATACTAACAGTTCCTCATGCTTCTGAGTTTAACATGTACACTTTTACACACTCAAATGTGACTTTTAATTAAATATATCATAGTTGATAGAGTTCTTTACAGAATGATGCTTGATTAACACATTTCTGTTTAATAATAGTACAGCTGAGCTCTGTGTTAATTTGAATAAGGCTGTTGGTTTTGAACAGTCATTTGTTTATATTTTGATTTCAGAAGTTGTAACCCTTTCTTGGACTTACTCTCATAAGCACCCCTAAATGGATGCTTAGGTACATTGTAGACAGGTCAGCCTCACCTCCATCCCTGGAAAGGTGATGGAACACTTTATCCTTGACTCTGTCTCTAGGCATATCAAGGATAAGGGGGTCATTGGGAGCAATCAGCATGGATTTACCAAGGGGAAGTCATGTTTGACCAACCTGATAACCTTCTATGAGGACATAACCAGGTGGATAGGTGAGGGTAGGGCAGTGGATGTGGTTTAACTTGATTTCAGTAAAGCATTTGACACTGTCTTCCACAGCATCCTTGCAACTAAACTGAGGAAGTGTGGTCTGGCTGATTGGGTAGCGAGGTGGATTGTGAACTGGTTGCAGGACAGAAGTCAGAGGGCTGTGGTCAATAGGATGGAGTCTAGTTGGAGGTCTGTGTCTAGTGGAGTCCCTCAGGGGTCAGTAGTGGGACCAGTACTTTTCAATCTATTCATTAACGACCTGGCTGAGGGAACAGACTGTGCTCGCAGCAAGTTTGCTGATGACACTAAACTGGGTGGAGTGGTTGACACACCGGAGGGTTGTGCTGCCATTCAGCGAGACTTAGACAGGCTGGAGAGTTGGGCAGGGAAAAATTTAATGAGATTTAATAAGGCCAAGTGTCGAGTCTTGCACCTGGGAAAAACCAACCCCATGTATGAGTATAGACTGGGGGCTGAGCTGTTGGAGAGCAGTGAAGGGGAAAGGGATCTGGGGGTCCTGGTGGATGGAAGGATGAGCATGAGGCAGCAGTGTGCTCTTGTGGCCAGGAGGGCCAATGGGATTCTGGAGTGCATTAGAAGGGGTGTGGTTAGTAGGTCAAGAGAGGTTCTTCTCCCCCTTTACTCTACCCTGGTGAGGCCACATGTGGAATATTGTGTCCAGTTCTGGGCCCCTCAGTTTAAGAAGGATAGGGAACTGCTGGAAAGAGTCCAGCACAGAGCTACAGAGATAATGAAGGGGCTGGAACATCTTCCTGATGAGGAAAGGCTGAGGGAGCTGGGTCTCTTTATCTTGGAGAAGAGGAGGCTAAGGGGTGACCTCATCTCTGCTTTTAAATATGTGAAGGGTGTGTGTCGGGAGGATGGGGTCAGGCTCTTCTCAGTGAAGCCCAGTGACAGGACAAGAGGCAATGGCTGTAAGCTGAAGCATAGGAGGTTCCGTGTGAATACATGTAGAATTTTTTTCCCAGTGAGGGTGGCAGAGCCCTGGCACAGACTGCCCAGAGAGCTTGTGGAGTCTCCTTCTATGGAGGTATTCAAGACACGTCTGGACGTGCTTCTATGTGACCTGGTCTAGGGAATCCTGCTGTGGCAGGGGGGTTGGACTAGATCATCTTTCGAGGTCCCTTCCAACTCCTAATGTTCTGTGATTATATGAGCAACTTTAGGCTTGTGGTGCCCTTAATTACCTTTTTTCATGCAGAGAGGTGATTGGGGACTTTTTCTAGTAAGTGTTTCTTAGCAACTCCCAATGTCTCTAAAAAAATTCCTTCTGGCTTGTAAGTAATTTTCTTCTTCAGAATAGTAGCAAAAATTACAGATACAGTAGTGTTGATAGCTCCACCAATACAAGGTAGTTGTGTGTGTAGCCCAGTACCATCACTTTAATGTTCTGTTTAAAACCTTTTTGTAAAGTTTGGAAAAATAATCCCTGGTATTTTTGTGGTCTTTATCCTTAAGTGATCTTCAAGTACATTAAAATGGGTGCTAAACTATGTTTTCATCTACAGAGTTGATCTAACCTGTCCAGGACTTCTCTTAATCGCTGCTTTGTGTTACTGCTGCCTGGTATTTCATTCTGCTCGCTGCTGTTCTTAGCTTGAAAGTAGCACCTTGACGGTCTTAACTCTGCACACTCCTTGTTTCAGGTTTCCTCAAGTACTTTACAGTCGGATACAACTAATTCTACAGAAACCTGTCAAAAGTCATCATTGTTTCAATTTGCAGAGGTGAGCTTCTTTAAAAAGGATTGTCTTCCCCAGTGTTGCCTTTAAGGAACATCTGATGTTCAGCTGAAAGAGAAACTAAAAGTCTTTAAAATTCAGGCTTTTATTTGTTCCTTTTTTTTTTTTGAGTTTATGATACTGGATCATTTCTCAGGTAGATAGGTCAGACTTAAAGTGCATTTAAGAACATGTTGGAAGCCCTAGTGCTGTAATTCTGGACGCGCTTCTTTGTGACCTGGTCTAGGGAATCCTGCTGTGGCAGGGGGGTTGGACTAGATCATCTTTCCAGGTGCCTTCCAACCCCTAACATTCTGTGATTCTGTGAATGGAGCTGTGGTGTAAGCAGTAACTCAGAGGTATATAATTCCTGCACTCAGTTTTAAACTGGAGTCTTACTATAGTTTTAACATGTGCATTTGGATGTTACATTATGTCCTGTATCTATTGTGCTCTAGTACTGACTCCATAAAAAACAGATAGTACTGAAATTTCCAAAATTTTCTTCTATTCTATAACCACCAAATAGCTCTATGCAACCATGCTTTAGAGTTTGGCAACATACAGCATTTTTGACAACATGCTTCCAGTTATTGCTAGAAATGCAACTGTGGTGGTTTTGGTTTTTTTAATATAAACTATATCATCCAGTTTTAATGGATTTCATTGGCATAAATAACACTACAGGAATGAGTTTGCAAGGAATCTTGGTCCTCTGCAAGCATCACTTGCTTGTTGGTAGCTTTCCAACTTTTCAAATGGTCTAATGTATTTAGCTGTATAAATATTGCTTGTACAAGACACTAGGTGGTGTCTGAGCAGGTGCATATGGGAGGAAGTTTTGTCGTAGCAGGGGCTTCTTTTTAGTATTACCTGTGTCCACACCAGCTGTGAATCTGACTTCCATGTCTTTAATACTTACTGTGCTATGCATCTTCATACTTCTCCCCTTCTCCCTGGGGGTCATCACTTAACAGAATAGATGCATTGCAATAGCATACAGAAAAAGTGATTTTTTTTTTGTTGGTTTGTTCTGTTCATTTTAACATCAGACCACACCACCTGGAGTTCCAACTTAAGATTTGAGGCTTTCAAAATGTATTAGGAATAAATTAAAGCACTGGTCCATTATTTCTGATTAAAAGTAATGACCAGAGTGAAGTACATACCCTGTAATTAGGCTCTTAAACTGCCTGCTGGCGTTTCCTGTTGAGAAGAGTGCCTGGTGTGCCAGCAATGAAGAGCAGTACTTAGAATCTTCTTAAAATTGGTTAATTCCAGTGTCACTTATGATAATTCTGTGGTAATTATTCAACAGCCATCTTCCAGTATTTCTAAGATGCTTTTGTATACTTACACTGTCTGTGGAGCAATGTCATACACTGTATGGTTCCTCTTGAAAATGGTCTGTTTCTTGAAGTTCACTGTTAAATCTTTAGAAATGCATATTAGCTAATTTTACTTTTTCAAGGATGTTAAACAGCCTGTAGTGAGGCTGCATCTAACCAGTGCATGGTAGGTATGCATGTCAGTGGCAAAATAATTGGTATTTGTACCAAAGTCTAACAGTGGTCATTAGTCAGAGGTGTCGTCTGCAACAAAAGTCATTTGCACAAGTCAAACAGTATGAAACACAGTTACCTTAGTATCTGGGATAGATATGGTATCTCAAGGTACCTGCATAAGTTGTCTCTGTCCAGCTTACCTCCCATGCTAAACAGCAATTCATGCTCTATCAGCATCACCATTCTGCAGTCTCAGATCTTTTACTGAACTGTGAAACACAACACAGTGTTAAGGTTTTGTTGCTAACCCTGTTTTAACTTACCAGTGGGCAAATAAAAGCCTTTCACAACAGTCTTAGCCAGTTCTATTGATCCTAGGAAAGATTCTCCTTGTGAAAAGTAATTCAACATCACCATTTCACAGATGACCCATTTATATTTCTTCTGGAAAGCAGATACTGTTCTTCTGTACGGGTATGCTGGGGCTCATTTGCATGCTGTTAGATTCCAGGAGTCTTTCTGGATGATGGATGAGAAATCTAGCATGTTGAAGATTAATATTGAAACTGAAGAGTTAGGTAATACAAACATAATTGTTTTCCTGACAGATCTCTTCAAGCACATCACAGCCTGGAGCCCTGGGAGCTGTAAAACACACTGAGGAGTCTGCATTGTTTCAGTTTGCTGAGGTACAATGGCTGAAATACAGTGGGGGAGGATGGGAGCAAGCAAGGGATAGCTAAGTGCCCTGTCTTATAAGGGATTCCTATCAGTAGAGGTTTATCTTTGTGACAGCATTGCGTTAAGAAAATCGGGGTGGGGGTGGGAACAACCAACCATAGCACGCACAAAAGATACTGGGCTTGTGAACATTAGCTGGTCTTCCATACCACAGGACCACTGCAGACATTTTCCAGATGGTCTCTCAATTTACATCTAGGAGAACAACAAGTAAAAGACATTCTGAAATGACAGTGTGCACTGTCTATGGAAGAGGCTGCAGCAGTACAAAATGGCAACTGCCCTAAAGGCAGAAATCCTTTGAAAAATAACCTTGCAGATCAAAAGAAGCTTATCACAGCAGCTATAAGGATATGTAACAGCATCATTAGGTGATGACTTACAAAGCCTATAAATTAGCAATAATAAGAATGTAAGCCATCCTTGCCTTCCTCCACATATTGAAGATTTGGAGTTCTTAAAGGTTGCCTTTAAGAATTTCTTCAGCCATGTGTTTAATGTGCCTCTATGAATTGATTTTCCACACATATACTCTTCTTGCCCATTTGAGAGAGTCTGGTGCTGCTTGCAGAATCAGTTATGGTGAAGGTATATTCAGGTTGTGTCTGGGAAGATTGGACTGGAACTGGCGGTATTGTAAAGGAGCATAATGGGATGAAGAGAGATCTTGTGTGTTATTCCATGTGCTTACAGAGGTTTGACCATGTACAACATGCTTCTTTCTATTCATTGTTAACCTAGTTGTGTACTTTGTGTTTTTAGTTTGGCTGGGGTGGGCCCTGATGTATTTCTTAGGAGGCCTAATGAAGAAAAGAAATTTACTGATTTAATCCAGGTGCCATACAAACACCGTGTTTACAAACACCCCTGTAAAAGATACAGCAGAGTTAATGTCTCTAATCATGAAGATGTTTTTGCATGTGCCACTTCATTTTTTAAAGTTACAAGGTAATTTGGAAAGTTCTTTTTAGGAAATTAGTGGAATTGAGCAGGATGAAGCCATGTGCTGAAGCCAGCCTTTTAAACCAAGTCAAAGATAGAAGCTGGAGAACATTTCTGTCAATTTTATTGCAAAATATTGCCCAAGTGAATCTGCTAATGTAGCTTTGAAAATCTTAGCCATCTTTCAGCAAACAAAAAGAGCTAGAAGCCATGGTTCATCAGGACATCTATGACATAGTGGCAATCACAGAAACGTGGGACATTTCCGCAACTGGAGTGCCACTAATGATGGCTACAAGCCCTTTAGGAGAGAGAGACAAGGATGGAGAGGAGGTGGAGTTGCCCTATATGTTAGGAATTGTTATGATTGTCACCTTGAGTACTCTGTGTGGTTTTGGTGTCTGCAGAATAGGAAGGACGTGGAGGTGCTGGAGAAGGTGTGGAGAGGGGCAACTAGACTGATGAGGGGTCTGGAGGACAAGTCTTAAGAGGAGAGAGGCTCAGGGAGCTGGGGTTGTTTAGCCTGGAGAAGAGGAGGCTGAGGGAGACCTTATCGCTCTCTTCAGCTACCTGAAAGGAGGTTGTGGAGAGGTGAGTGTTGGCCTCTTCTCCCTTGTGACTAGCAGTAGGACTAGAGGGAAGGGGCTCAAGTTGTGCCAGGGCAGGTTTAGATTAGATACTAGGAAAAAATTCTTCACTGAAAGAGTGGTGAAGTACTGGAACAGGCTGCCCAGGGAAGTGGTGGAGTCACCATCCCTGGAGATTTTCAAAAAGCAGGTAGATGTGTCACTTAGGGGAGTGGTTTAGGGATAACAGTAGTGTAGGGCTTTTGGTTGGACTTGATGGTCTTGAAGGTCCTTTCCAACTGTGATGATTCTGTGATTCAGAATTTCATAGAACCTCAAATCATTTCCTCTCTTAATTGAACAATAACAAAATGACAAACCCAAAAATTATGTGACAGTGCATTGAGTTGCATACTGCTATGCTGAGCCAGCTGATTTGGCACATTGGAGTACATGTATGAATCACCAAATGTTAGGTAGAAGGGGTGTTTAGGAAGTTAATTAGAAACTGGTGAGGACAGTTTTAAAGTCAAGGTTAATCTATTTTTCTTGTAAAAATAGTTAAAATAGGTAGTCTGGAGGGAGTTGGACATTGGGAGTGTGGGTTTCAGCATCTGGAAATAAGGGACAGATGTGGAAAAAAGGAGAAAAAAAGAAAGGAAAAAAACCCCAAACAACCGAACACCCTTATTGGCTGTGATTATTCCTCCTGAGTTATACTGTTGTTGTGAAGCCTTAGTGACAGTGACTAACCATGTTTTGTCTATAGAAATAGAAAAATAGCATTGTTTTAAGATTGCAGGCTGATTTCATTTAGGTTATTCCAGGGAGAAGTATTGAGCATGCTACAGAACCTCTAAGCTTTTTACCCTCTGCTATTGAAGTCGCTTATGCTCTTTCAAGTGTAGAGGTTTTTCATTTGCACAAGATGTCTTTGTCAAGGTTGGCAAAAATCCCATTTCTTACTGTGCCACTTCTTACTGAGCCCTGTCTATATGAGCACATTACTGCATGTAGTAAGTTAAATTATGGTAAGCAATTTGCAGTAGGCTGCTGTCAGCAAGGTACAATACTACAAAAGAAAAAAGAGGGAGGGAAAGTAGTTATTTAGCCAGTAGCGAAGTAGACTTGTGAAGAAATGTGAAGCATGCTCTGGTCAGATGTGCCTGGAGACTTTTGGCAGGCGTCCCAGCTCAGTTTTAGTTCTGACTGGGTGTTCGTCATATGTTCCCTTTCTCTTTGCCACCTTTGCAGCAGGGTCAGTAAGAGTGCCTCTTTGTGAAGACAGCAATCCCATTGAGTAGATTTGTCATTTAAAATGAGCACCTTTAGCCCAGGAGTACATGTCCCCTGTCACTCAGAAACAGGTTGTTATATGTAGACATAGCATGAGTTTCCATTTGTCTTTAGAGCCCCAGTTAGCCTTTCATCTGGTTGTCTGTCCCAAGTGCTCTAGTCATCAATTAAAGCTGTTGAGGATATTGCTAAGGGGGCCTGCCCAGTGGCTTACCATAACAGATGATGAGAAACCTGAGAGAAGACTTTGTTGTGTCCTGTGGGTGCAGGCAAGCACCCTGGAGACTTTTGAAATCAATCTTTGAAGATGACATCTTTTCATAAAGAGTTTTTTTAGAGTGTCGCCAAGTTACACTGGTGCATTTCTTCCTCAGCTCTGACCTCACAAATACTTGGTTCTGCTTTTGTCATTTTGATTTGGAAATGGAAAGCCATTCTGTAGGCCAGTGGGTTCAGAGCAGTGGGCTGTATTCCTTAGCACAGTGAGGAGGCTGGCTGTTAGCACGTTGTCTGCTCACATGGGCTGGTTGCTGAAATCCTCTTTGCCAGGTGAGGGAAGCGCAGCAGGTGAGACCCCTTGCTCTCTTGGTCTTGCTGGATGTGTGTTTGGGGAACACGAACAGATGGTGATAACTGCTTGATTGAGAAGAAACAAGAGTACCTTTTAGATTAACTTAGCTAAACTCTCCATCCATTATTAAACAAAGAAAATGCTTCCAAAGGGTGGAAGCAGTAAAATTGCTAGTTTATCTTAAAAAAACAAAATTAAGCCCAAAACCTCACACTATTCACTTGCCGCTGCTTTTCTGAAGTTTCTCTCTAGCTGATTTAATCAAAAAAAAAAGTCAGGTGCAGCATGCAACAAGGTAGAATTTTCTTTGCTAGTCCAGCAGGTTACTATCAGTTAAGGAAAATGCCTGAGGGTGATTTTGTCCCTGCTGCATTCTCACATACTCACTCTGAGCAGGCTTGCAGGCAACACTTCCTGTTCATTTCTGTCCTGAACAGAAGGTTTGACTCCCAAACTTTTGGTCAAAATACCTTGAAATTGAGAGTGTGAGAGCTAATCTTCCCAGGTAAAGTCATTGCATAAAATAGATGAGTATATTTGCTGTGTGCCTGTATACTGAAATTACTAAATATCTGCATTGAAGTGAAATGCCTATCCTAGGAAGGAAATGAAAAGATGGTAATATGGCACATGGCAAACTAGAATGTAATGCAGTAGAGAAAATGCTGACCTCCATTGTAATAAAAGACTGATCCTAATGGATCCCCAAGTTAAACCTCTACATAGGAAGGGGCTATTTCTGATTATAGTACTGCAGGTTCTGATTATTCTAATTGAAACTGAAAGAATGAGATCTGTAATCTCACTGAGAGCTGATTGATCAGCCATCCTTTTACTTCTGTTGTTTGACCAGCAACTTTGGCTCTCTTGCAGTTTGTTTTCTTGACTAAGAAGAAAGTATTTTTTCTGAAGTGAAATGTTGGCTTCCTCTCTACTGGTACTACAAGGATCTGGCTTGCATTTTGTTAGGAGCACCTGTTCTCTGGTCAAAATGAAATACTCTAGTGTTTCTTCACAGTATGCATCAGGAGGCAAGATGTGCCTGCATGTTCTTAGGTTATACTTCAGTGTGTGGGTTTTCCTTTGGCCCTTTTCTGCTATTCATGTTGCACTGAAAAAAAAAACACTAAGAACTGAGAATTTATGATGTTAGAAAGATAGAGAGTTGAAGACTAAGCTGATACTTTTTGCATCTGAAAGATAATAGCCATAAGCATGACTTTTGTGATGAGGCAGATGCCATGGAAGCACTGGTGGTCCAACCCCTAATCACTGGGCTTCTGAGGTCTTCCAGGTCAAATGCTACCATGTAGTGCCATGCCAAAAAAGATCTAATATGATCAATAATGATGAATTCTTGTGTTGGTGAACTCATAATGGTGCACTTCAAAGCAAGTCAGAAAAAAAATAGACCACAAAACAGTTGCCTGAAGTGTGGTGGTAGTTACTTATCAGTGCTGGTGCTGGCACACCAGCATCTCTTTAGAAGCCTAGATTTGATCTTCAGAGATAAGATCTTATTTCCTTTTTCTAACTAAAGAAAGTGAAACAAGCAATGCATGTGAGGACAATGGCCCCCTTCTATAACTAACCAAATGGGAAATTAACCGTACAGGCATTCCAGGAGAATTGTGCTTAACCTTGGCCACCACAGTTCATGTTTTTAAGCAATAGCACTTAGTCACATAAAACACAAGGTATGATAGAATATTAGCTGTGGACAGAACACATGTAGAAGAGAATCCATAAGCATAATATAAGAAAGAAATTCTGTATTTGCTTATATCCCACTGACTTCTAAATGCTCATTAGTTCTTTCTCGGATGGAATTGCCTATCTGAAGTAGGGCTGTCCCCAAGAAAGATCTAAAAGTAACCAATATAAGTAACACCCTTATTTTTTAATTCTTTTCTCTCTTCCTTTCATTCTTTCCTGTGTACCACTGAAATATTTTCTTCTCTGTTCATTTAAAACCTAGATCTCATCAAATACTTCCCAGTTGTCAGGTCCTGAGCCAGTAAAGCTCTGTGGGAAGTCGGTACTCTTCCAGTTGGCAGAGGTAAAGTTATACTCATTAGTGTCACAATGGGAAGATGTGTGTATCTTTTACCCCAAAAAGTATAAATTGTGTAGGGTTTGCTCCAGTATCAAATTCAGTATTTCCAGAAGCATAAATCAGTAAGTAATGGAATAGTAACAGAATTGGGCAATGACATGGCCCCAAGGACTTAGCTTTCCTTTATACACTTTTTAATGTGCACAGTTTCTTGGAAACTGCACAGAAAAAGTTCAGGTTCTTTTTAGAAAAATTAGCTTTATAACTACAGTGAAAACAATGCTGAGGGCAATAGCAAAGATGAGACAATAGCATTCTTCTTAATGAGGAGCAGGGTACCACAATTCCAAAAGTAAAGCTTTGGTTATAAAGACTGGAAGGTGCATTGCTGGATTGGGGACCAAGAATAAGAGGATAAAGTCAGACTTTGAGATCATCAGAAATCTGTATGAAGAACTGGAACTTGAAGCAGTATCTTATAAAGTTCTGAAATTGGTAACCATCATCAGGAATCCAGAATACTAGGTTAGGTTTCCCAAAAGTCCTAGAAATCTCTGAGTCTTACATACAACCTTGTAGAGGTCTCTTCTTTGATATGGATGAATCACTTAAACACCTTTTTGAGACCTGGTGTGCCATTCTTGATACTATTCTTGAAATACTATTCTTGATGATGGAAAGATGCAGATAGGATAAATAAGGGAGATCCTTAAACAAGGGGAAGGACAGTTGCTTGCCCACAGATGTGCAGTTTGTTTGGTTTTTGGCAGAAAAGGTGAAGCTAAGTTTGGAAGCCTGACATTCATATGTTGGACAGGTTTCCATGATCTCTCTCTCAGTGGTTGCTCAAGCCTGCAAGCCTAATTCAGTATATAAAATGAATGTTGAAGGCTTTGATTCAGACTCAGAAAAGCAAGGCAGATGTGCTAAGCTCTTTCTCCTTCTCCCTAGCTCTTGAAGGACATTAGTGATATTGATAGGGGATTTTTTCCCAGTCATGAAGATCTCTCAAATGTTGGATTGTAACTGGATAAGTCAAGTCTGAGAGATTCAGCATAAGTTTTGAGACAGCGGTTCAGGAGCTGGTATGGAGTATCTCAAATACATCATGCTCATTATTACCTCGAAGGTGTCTTAGGTTTGCAAGTTCACTTGGCAGACGTCTTATGCCATGCTTTTGTAACTCCAAACCACAGATGCTGTGCACTGCAGGAGACTGGACTCTCCATGGCATGGAGAGGGGTCTGGCAAGTGGGAGCCCGTCTGCTTCAGCACACCATACTGCTCTGCTCCTCCTGCATCTCTCTGCTATGTGAATTAACCAGTTTTATTTTCTCCTCTCTTCCCTATCCCTTCCCTTTTGGTGTTTCACAGTATTTCACAGATGGTGAAAAATAAAATGCAGAAGTGGGCCAAATTATTTTCTTCAAAATTCTGAGAATTTGAAAGTTTCTAAATATGGAGCAGTCCTTCTGCAGTCTGAAGCCTAGGAGGCTGTTGCTGATCAGTTCTGCTAAGTCTCTTGCTCTGCCTAATGCATGCTTTGTCTTTAACCTTCAGTACAGTGGCATGAGGGTGAAGGGAGGCAGTGGTAAGGATGTGCAAAACCTCCACAAGACAAGGAGCCCACTTCTGTCACAGACTGCTAACAACAGTAACAACTTTTGGCTGTAAACAATGTTTGGAGACTTGGGCTGTAGTGGTCAGAGCTTGGGAGATGCTGTGAAGAGCTGCAGCTTCCAGGAGACATAGAGATAGCATTGCTAAACTTTTTTTGGTTTATTTCCTCTATGGCAATGACGGGTTGATTTCTCCACAATCAACTTTGTGGGTCCCTGTTGCTTGACAGCAATGAACACTTAAATTGGGGGCATAGGAAGAGCTAAAAGGCTGTAATACTCTTCAGTTTCCCAGTTCCTAGAACTCCATCTCTTTCTAAGGAAGCAAATATAAGGATCCTGCAAGCTTGATCAGAGATTATGGGATATATCCTTAATTAAAAATAAACATTTTTGTCTTTATAGTGATGGTCAGTTCTGAGACTGATGCTTTTATTCATTTAGAAAAAGATGATTTCTTTGTGTCTAGCTCAAAATAGGTACAAAACACTCATAAGTATTGCAGAGGATCACAGCCTGATACAGGGAGAACATTCTGTCTACTAGAATTCTGACTATGATTCATCAACTACCTGCTTGCTAGGCAGCCTCTCACACTCTAAGTAGTAAAGGCTACCAAAGGGTGGAGAGCTTGTACTTCACTTTCATTTCATAACATCTCTTTTATATGAGTCCTGCCAACAGGCAGTGCTATAGCATCAGAGGAGTAACCTTCTTAAGCTGTGACCATGAAATCGGTGCAAATCAAATGTCCAACTAGGACTTCAAAAAGACCACCAGCTGGCCTGCATGCTACACAGCCTGGTGCTCAACCACTGGAGTCTGTTCATGTGTGACAGAGTATGTGCTTCATCCTGCTCTTCAAAGGGAGTCCTGACAAGAAAATCCTCAAATCTGCAAATACTTTTTAGTGTGCAGTGTATTATCCACCAAAGTGATGATAGAGCAGGGTTTTATTTATAACAGCATGCACAGGTTGGCACTTGTTTTTCACTCTACAATCTGAATGAATTTGGGGAAGAGGGAGGAAACAATCCATTCATTCAAAAGCTGTGTGGTGAACATAAAAGAATTGTGCTGGTAAAAGAACGTTGTTATGGGTTTGGTTTTTTACTCCCCCCCTGTTTTTATTTCAGATTTCTTCAAGTACATCCCATTCAGGTCCTTCTGATTTAACAAAGCAATGTGGAACATCAGCATTATTTCAGCTGGCAGAGGTAATACTAAAACACTGATGGCTAATTAAGAGAGGTGCAGGGGGTGGAGAAGTTAGTGATGTTGATTGCTGAGGTCTGGAAGGCAGAGCAGTGCTACAGTTAGAATTACACTGATGCTTATAGAAGCCTCTTTTAGAAATGTTACATGCTTTTGTTTCTAAGCTTTTTTCTTAAAAAAAAAAAAAACCCAAACAACCAAAACCACAAGCCTTTCCCAATCTTAAAGACTAAATTGCAAGTTTATTTAGAGTTCACAAAACAGAAGTTGCTTTTTTGTAGCCACATATGCAGTTCTTAGTACTATTGGCTACTGCAGGAGAAGCAATAGGTATAAAGAAAAGCAAAAGTCCATTGGCGAGCGGTGTGTGTGTTGAATTGACAAAATGTTATTAATGTCCATAAGTTGTGTTTTAAGTGGTCATCTTTACCTTTTGAAAATCACAGGCTGTGTTTACATTGTAGTGCAGTCAAAAAGTCACAGAAGTAGCAAGAAAACACCTCAGTGTAGTCGTGGGGTTCTCCTCTGAATAATTTAACCTGCTTCTTAATACACTGTGCTGCCCAAGCTCCAGTGTTGCCAGTGCTCAACCTAGCTTGACCTGAACCAGATCAAGATTTTCTACCCTCTGCAGCAAGAATTTCAGAAACTTGCTACCAAGCATTCTCTCATTGGTGTTACACATATATTACTGTAAGAGATATTTTTAGTTTGCAAGGAAAAAATGCCTTGCCCACTGGAGAAATCAGAAATTGACCTAAAGAGAACCCATCGATCTGGAGATGATATTCGTACTGACCACATGGCCTCTGGGCTGAGCTGCAGGATAGAGACACTCCTGATGTCTGGTTCAAGCAAGCCTCTTCCATTTGGTTTTGCTCCAGGTGGCTGTTTGGTTGACATTTGTTTTTTAAAAAAATAACACTGGGAATTCAGCTTGGGGACTTTGGGAGAGAGAGAAAGAAGAAGAAAGCATGTCTTCCAAAGTGCAACTGCTTGGTGCTGAGAAGGACTACACTGTATAGCAGTGTCAGTATAGCTTATGGGTGATCCAAAAGCAGGAGGCTCTCCCACATCAGTGCTGCAGGAACATGGCAGTTTGAGGACCTATTTACAGCTCTTGTTTTGAATATCAGTGTTCCTCAGACAGGATGAGGGGTTTGGTTTCCATTAATGGTTATCTCCAGGAGGAGATAACCATGGCAACCACGGCTGCTTTGAAGTTCTTTGCAAAACAGGTCTATGATAGGAGAAGAAAGATGTGGAAAGCTTTTTTACCACATTCCAAATTATTTTGTACAAATAAAAGCAAATAATGTTGATTGCTGAGATTCCATTAACTTTCCCCACACACACCTCCTCTAGGGCCGTTTGGAAAAAAGAGGAAATAATAGTATATAGGGGTATTTGGAGTTGAAGGGGGTATGGACGTGAGATTTCAAATAACTTTTTTGTGGCAATAGTGAGAGATGTTGTATTGTTCCATTGCATTTTGGGTATTCTGAAAATAGCAGTGGATTTCCAGGTTATATAAAAGTCACTTAAAGGAACATGGAAGCAGCACTGAGATGAGTTGGAGTCTTTTTCTTTTAGGGCAGCAGAACCCACCAGCCTCATTCTAGCACTTGGCCATCATCACTTTGCATCAGTTTTGGTGGGGCTTTAGCATGGTTTTTAGTACTGTCCATTAACATAGTTTGCTTTCCTGAACTAAGATGCCAGAGAGATCCTCTGTGTAATGCTTCTGTTAATACAGGTAAGTAACGTTGACAGTTGATGTTTGTTTCATGGGACTACTTTTAAACTCGTTTTAGATGTGCCTTGCCTCAGAAGGAGTACAAATGAAAGAACCTGGGAAAACAAAAATGGAAGCTCTAGAAAATGCGGGAGGGGAAGTTGCAGAGAACATGGAAGTAGACCAGCTGGAGAAAACAACAATAAAAGACTCCTGTAAAGGAAAAGTAGAACACTCAGAGCTAGAGAAACCGCAAAACCAGGACGAAACAAAAGCTGACCAGTTGGAAACTGCAAAATGCAGAGATTTTGCTAGTCTTGTAGTGGAGAACAGTCCTTTTGAGAGAAGTGATAACAGAAAGGATCACATGTGCTGTTCCCCAGAACTTTCGGTGACTGACGTGAATATCCTCGGGCTAAAGCCAGAAAAGATAAAGAAGAAAAAGAAAAAAAATAAGTTGGAGCGGCACCCAAACGAAAAATCCACCCCCAAGAAACCCTGTAAAAAGAGGCAGTCTTCTGAGTCGGACATTGAAAGTGTAATGTACACAATTGAAGCTGTTGCCAAGGGGGACTGGGGTGCCGAGATACTCACGGAAACTCCCCGCAAAAAACCCCGCCCTATCTCCAATGTGAAGGGAAGCATGCTGGATACCAAATCACCAAAGAAAAAAGTTAAATCGAAAGAGAAGAAAACAGCAAAGGACAAACCTATGGAGACCACCAAAGAATCAAAGTCTCCTGGTTTCCTTAGTATTGCAGCCAGCAAAGAAGCACCATGTGAGGCTTCTGAGAACGTGAAAGTGGAATCGTTGACCCCAACAGAGGAGGTGGTACCCCAAAGCTTACCAGGACAGGTCAAAACTGAGGACAGTGACTGTGTTAAAAAGATAGAGATTTGTGGCTCCAGGAAATCGGAGAGATCTTGCAAAGGTGCTCTTTATAAAACTCTGGTGTCAGAGGGCATGCTCACATCTCTGCGCGCTAACGTGGACAGAGGTGGGTGGCTTTGAGTATTTCATTTACAGCATGAACCGCAAAAGCCTGCCTGGAGTGTAAGGAAAAGCAAAAGTCCATGTTTAAGCTGGAGTTTGAGCAGTGTGTGATGGGAAAGCTGTGTCTAGTCACCCAGGATGCTGGGGGCAGGTGAAGGGAACAAACTCCATGGTCCAAGTCAGGTCTTCTGGAGTCTTTCTGGAGATGGCAATCTGTGTTCCTACCTACCTCACAAGCTCTTAATTTCTCCTTTTTTGTCTTTCATGATCTGAGATTTAGCTTTTTGGCCAAAGGCTAAATTTATTGGTTAATTTGTCAGCCTGCTGACAGTAGATACATGCAGGACTTGTGTTGTATGAAACCCTGAACAGTTAGCTTCTTTCTCTGTAAACAACTTTTGTGGTTCTGAGCATAGTTCTTCAATCCTGCAAGAGGCAAATGTGTTGTGCTTTTGGTCTAGATTTCAGTTTTGCTGTAAGTGGTGAGCAAGAACCCTTTACCTTGTGGAAGGATAAATTCGAGATAAATTTCTGGAAGCTTTCAGTGAGAGGTCTTGAGATATTTTTTTCTGTTTGGTAGATTTATATGTGTGAATAGAGCAGTCAGAAAAGAAAAATATGTTTCTAATATAAAAAAGTTCATTACTGTAAATCTACTCATCTCTTTCTCCTTCATTATACCTCAAGAGATCCTGACTTGAGAGGTAGTACAAAAACTAGGGGGGAGGGAGGAAATAGTTAACAGTGTCATCATGATCTAGTGAAAACAAATAAATGTTTTGTAGCCCCTTCAAGAAGGTCAAGCATCATAACTTGCAGTACTCCTTGGGTGCACAAGTTCCTTCTGAGCCCACTTTCTTTTGACACATTTTCCTAAAGATGAGAAACAATTTTCTGCCTTCATCCCAGGAAAAAGAAGCTCAGGAAAAGGCAACGCCTCAGATCATGAAGGATGCTGGAATGAAGAAAACTGGGCTTTTTCCCAAAGTGGGACAAGTGGGAACAAAAAACTGAAAAAGTCTAAGCCAAAGGAAGAGTTTGTTTTTGGGTAAGTTGCAGCTTAGCACTGTTTAAAGTTTTTGTTAAGTCAGCCTGGTAACTTAAGAGTGAGTTGTTCTCACTGCAGCTAAGTGAATTGCACCCATCACCCAAATCATCCCAGTTAGACAGAATTCCTGAAAAGTGCAAACTCCACTGGGCTGTCATGCTCTAGATACCTGTTGTTTATATACCAAAGTAGTTCCTTTGAGAACTGTAAACAGATTGGAATGACATTGTTTGCTCACTTCTAAATCAAATGTGCAATACTTACCCACTCAAGAGGTGGTAAAAAATTTTACTTAATTTTCAGACCCCTTTGCAAGCTGTAGTTAAATTTCTGTGTATGTGTTCAATCATCATAAACAGAAGGAGACTAGAAGGAATAGGTCTGTTTGCCTGCATGGAGACATTGCCTGCAGAGTAAACAACATTCTAGTGTTGGTAAATAATTATTATTTTTCCATTGTAGAGACAAGACACTTAAACTGTTCATGTACACCATGAAGCATTAATGATTACAAATGCATAAGGTTTAGCAAGGCTGCACAGAATTACTTTCCTAGTATACGATTAACAATTTTTGTCAGAGTATTACAGATTTATTTAACTGCAGGCCTAGTTGTTAAATCTGCTTAGCTATTCATAGTTCCTTGCAAATTCCTGAAGACTTCCAGTTATCTGAATTCAGAGCATGAAAATGAATTAAAAAGGAGTAGATTTTTCACTCTTCATGTCAGAGCAGAAAATCGGCTTGTTTTCTGGTGGTAAGGGAACATCTGTGTGGAAGAAAAAGGTAGCAGTACCAAGCACTGCTAGTGTCAGGTGTCTCTGCAATTTAAAAAGAAAACACACACAAAAATCCCAAAACAGACCCTACCATGCATGCAGTCTGCCAAGAGCCAAAGCTGTATTTTAAGATGGGTCGTTGCTTAGTGAAAGAAGTAATGATTACAGAGGTAAAATGAAGTGTCATTCTGTGTACCAAAGCTTTCAGAATGCAGTTTGTTTCAAGTACTGCTTCAGAGAGCAGAGAGAAATGCCATGTTTCTTGTGATACTTTCCAAGTGTACATTGTGTAAGGACTATTCCTCCAACGGTCCTGGCAACTTCTCTCAAGTTCAGATTTTCTATGGCAAACAGAACTAAAGATGAGTAGAAAATGTCATTGTTCCCCTGTCATTGGCAGTGCTATTTATAATCTGCCTAGCTGTGCACATTGCTTTTCATTAAAACACAATTCCTTCCTGTGCTTCAGCCTGGTTGCAAAAATTTGCTGGAACAGAGTGCTTATGCAAAGCACATAGTCATTACAGCCAGAAATGCCATGCCATCCTGTCCTGCTGGAGTGGTTTGTTTTCATCTGGCTATTAGGAACTACAATACTATGTCTGTGAATTTCTTGAGTTGTAGGTAATCTGGTTACACTGGTTCAGGTTGGACTGAAGCATGAGGGATGTTTGGTTTCATGAAAGCATGAGCTAGCTGCATTTTTTTGTCTCGTAACCAATAAAATATGAGGGGAGAAAATATAATCATCCATAACAAATAAAAAGCTAATTCCCACCCCAATTAGGTTTTAAAATGTACCCAAAAGATTGAATAGTTTGGCTTTTTTTTTTCTGACATGAGTAGTTGGTGTTTTCATTCTGGTGTAAGTACCTACATGTTGGATTTTTTTGTATATTGATTTTATAGTCTTTTTCATTCCCCTCATAGAACAGGCAAATCTCTTGAATAAATTTATACAGCAAACAGAGCTAAATGTCACTAGTATGACTTTTTATTTCATTTTGATATATGCAGCTAGTGTAATCAGTTTGTACTGATTTGCAGATGCAGAAGATGGACTGTACATCCTCATCCCAAAGTCTGATTAATATATACTAGTTTGATGTTTACGGTGCATGTGTGCTTATTTCTTTCCCTTCTCTCTGTGTAGATGGGTATGTATATATGCACATGTGCTTCTAAACAATATATTTTTTCTCCAGAAGCAGAGATGCATTGAATTTGATTGGTTTTGTTTCTCCTTTAGCTTAGCAAAGTTGGAAGAAGAATTTGAAAAGAAATTCAACAGCCTCCCTCAGTACAGTCCTATTACCTTTGACAGGAAAAATTCAGCTGTTCCAAGGAAAAAGAGAAAGGTTGGAAGCAGCTCATCTGAACAACCAAAATCCAACAAAGGTAAATTACTTTGTGCAATATATTCTTAGGGAACAACAATGCTACTACAAGCTCAGGAATTTATACTTTTTTACTTTTCTGTTACATGTGAAAAAATGTGAAGTCTAAAAGAAGAGTTTTCTAGCACTGAAGGTAGTTGGTTCTCACCTGGGTTAGTTTTCAGGCTCTACTCTTGACTCCTGATTTTCACGTTGAGTGGGACTGGTTAGAGTTTGTACATGAAATATATTCCTCATAGCAAGCAAATTTATCAAAACCCTTGAATGCTGGTGATGTAAGTGAATTTAACACGTTCTCCCAGGAGAAAATGGGGGGGAACAGCAGATGTTCAATAAGTTACATTCTGACATTCTTCAAAATGTAGTTCTATGCCAGTTTGCATTTCACTGTAATTTTAGGCTCTGCAAATTAAAGCATAAGATACCAGGGATGTCTGAATGAAACATTTGGATTTTTTTTTAATCAAGATTTTAACAGTCTGCTGTTAAGTTTGGAGGGAAAAATGTCCTGTTATCATTAAAAAAAAAGTTAGAGGACAGGAAAACCAGTTCCATAACAGCTCCGTGCCTGAGGCTCTTGAAGGGAGAAACTCATGATGCATTTGGCTGGTTTATATACAGAGAACCTGTGACACAGAGATGGTAGAGAAGTGAGAATATGGTAGGGAAAACTATTTTTAGCCTATGGCAGAAATGCTGATGTGTACATGCAGTAAAGAAACATCCCAAAATGAAGGAATGACACACCAGTTATTCTGCAAGACAAAAGGATACCTAAAAGAATCCTCATTACGCACGGTTCACAATACAAAGCTTATTTCCTTTTCTGCTACTATGGTGGTTCCTCTGACTGACAGGTTCTCAGATCTAATACAGCTGTTTTAGCCAGGTGACCCTAGATTAGATGTATGTCTTTTGAATGCTTCACAAATAATCACATTACAGCGTGCATGATTGAGCAGCTGTTCTTTCCTAGTACATGCCAATGTTGGTATTGATTTTTGTATTTATATAATTAGATGTGGAACAGTCACTTGGAAGATTAGCCTTGTGTTAATACCAAGTGAGTTCTGACTGCAAATGCCTTTTTTATCATATGTATTTGACAGAACTCCTTTAATGACCATGAATGAATTGCTTTACAGTATGATAATGCAGTGGTTAATTAAGCAACATCTGTTGGGAATAAGTTCTCATGTCTTGCGATCTGGCAGTTGAAAATGTAATAGCAACGCCTTGAATTTCTCACTGCAGTGTTTACCTGTTCAAATGTTTCCATGTCTAAAAGGTTTGCAGGCCCTAGGTTGTTTGTGAATGTCATGCTAGAATGCTACCTCACGTGAAGTGGCACAGAACTGCATTCTGCTTTCGGCTAGGTTCATACATGTGAGCTTAATTTTTATCCTTGTTCACTTAGAAAATCTTTGGGCTATATTTGGCCATGTCTCAAGGGAAGGTCAGAAACGTAACTGTAGGCAGGTTACAAGCCAGATATAAGTAGTTTTGGCACAGCCCTGCGGAGGAGGCCATGGAGCATTTGCCTCTAGCTGACAAGAAGGGCTCTTTAAGCCAGATGACTTTGCACTGAAGCAGATGGTAAACAGTCACATGAACTTCACCACCAACTGAGCTGTGGGGTTGCAACAAGCAGCCCCAGGGCAGGAATAGTGAATAGTGACACTGCTGTTTCTGTAGTGAACATCTAACCACAGCCCCAAACTAAATCCAGATGGAGCTAGTGATACCTGCTCCTAATTTTGACTAATGTTGAATTCACTCAAGTTAGCTGGGCAAACTGTCGGCTTGTGTCAGTCATTCCAGCTCCCTGGAGAGTGAAGCTGAGCTCTCAAGAGGTAGCTGAAATGCTTTCCAGATAATGTTTTTCCTATTAAAAAAAAAAACAAAAAAAAGATTGTTAGAAAGTAAATGTTTATGGCAATGGGTTGATTTGAATTTATTTGGTTACAGTACTACTGTATTGGGATACGAGTTGTGGATTTGAAATGACCCGAACCAAATTGCATACCAGCAACCTTACTAGCTTAGCACAGAAAACTTCCAGCTGAGCCAGACATCCATTAAGCTGAATCCTCAATTTTGTTTGTGGTATACTGACAGGCTGTTCAGCCTCATCACACTGTTCGCTTGCTTGTGGACTGTGATGAGTCCAAAGACAGAGAATACTGACCTTCAGAGGTGTTAAGCATATAGGTCTACATACTAGGCTTCTGCAAGTGCTACAGGAAATGAAATTGGCATATTGTGCAAAATGATAGAGCTTGGTTTGGAGTTCTTCTGGATTCTTTGAATTATTGTGGGTTTTTAATACCACTGGAATTAAACAAAAGTAACATCTTACTCTTACAGTGTGATGAGCATGAACCATGAAGGATTAATACAGTTTCATGGGTGTGACTGCTGGGATGTAGAAGACACTAAGTTCGCTTTTCTGTGTTCTGCATGACTGAGCTGTGTAGAGTTTTCTGCTGCTTTGCCCTTCCTTGGTGTTGTCTCTGTCTGTTAGGTAGTCAGAAGAGATATCCAGAACAAACAGCGCTTACTAGTAGTTGGAGCCTCTGGATATTCCCAAAGACAAGACAATAAGCCCTAGGGGTAGGTTTAGTAAACACTCTTTTAAAATTCCCTGCTTTTTGGGAAAGAGTATGTGCAGGATTGCACACTTCCTAGTCATTCTCAGATCTCAGTGTGCATTCCACAGCTCGGCACCTGCTAAGTTACATTTGAAATTCAGAAAACGGGTTGGAGTGCTGCCCACTAAAGCTTCCTCAGGATGTTAGGTGAATAAAAATGGAGAACTGGTTTTGCTTGTTGGTTTTGGAGTGTTTCCTCCCCACACACCCCTCCTCCCATAGCTAGGGCTGCATGCCTTCATATGTTTTATTTTGGAGTAAATGGTGCCAGATTGATTTTTCTGTCAGATGTTGTTAACATACAAGAGACCTGATCTGAAACCTAACTCAAACAGCCAGGATTGTCAGGATGTTTTCCTATTCTTAAGTGGAAAATAAGTGGGTCAGTCCCCACTGATTCCTTCCATTGTGCTTGTCATGTCCAGTCCTCACTTCAGCCACTTCTTTTCCTATAAAACCGCCTGAAAACCCTGTAACATGAAGGCTGTTTCGGATCCACACGTATAAGGAAAAATTTGAACTTTCTTAAATAAGAGCATTTTATTCCCCAAAGCTTTTCAAACTGTCCAAACTCTGCTCCCACTGAAACTAATGAGGGGTTTTCTTCAGTGGGAGCTTCAGTGAGTTCTACCTCAAGCATTTTGAGCTGAGAGTGTGCATATACAATAATCATGTCACAAAATGGCTGGAAAAATGTAGCTATACTGAATCTGTGCAGATGGCCTGGTCCAACGTTTGCTGGAGCTGTGAATGATTTCTTTTTTTCCTTCTTTCCAATGGCATATGTGCCAAAACATCCCACCACACAGAAGTCAGCAGTCTGCAGTGAGTCACTAATCTGCTTGTATGCAAAAATGAGCAACAGACATACTCGCTATTTCTGCCTTTTGCTGTGAGGAAATGCTCACTTACACACTAAGCAGTTAACTAAAGCTTTTGTTTTGGAAGGGCAAGGAAAGGAATGCATAGTGTGCTTTTATTTGGGAAAGGGATTGTCTACAATTCTGGTTTCTGTCTGTGGCCTCTAAAACTAGAAATAAAGCATCAGCTTAAAATGGATGCTTCTTTGTGGCATTCCTCACGGTCTTAGCTTGGGGGTTTTTTGGCTCGTTTTCAGATGCCTGGAGATCGCATGCTGAAATGTTCCTAAGATCATGACCTAAAAATACAGCATCTTCCTCCTGAGAGATGCAGAAATACACAGACAAATCTGTTTGTCCCGATTTTCTTACCAGCAGGTTGAAATGTTCTATATTTGATCAGGCCTTTTAAAGTAGCCATTTTTGTGTGAGAGCAGAAGGGGCATATGCCCAGAAATGTGAAGGAAATGCAGTTAGGATTCATTATGTATGGTGGCTTCAATTTCTTGTCTGCTGTTTCCTTGAGCAGCTGCTGTAGCGAGTATTCCCAGGAGGAAATCCCTAATGCCCTCAGTGAGCACAGTGGACAAACCAGGATTAGCAGGTGGTTAAACCCTGTGGCAACTGCTGAAGTGCTGGGGAAAGGAAGAGCAAAGTAAAGTATTTCCAACAGAGAACGGAGACGCAGGAGAAAAGGGCTTACTTTACACTTTCAGATGACTGTATAACACTAGCAAGTAAGCTAACATTAAAAGGTTGGGGTTTTTTTCAGCTTTCTGTAGGAAATCACTTCCAGTGCCTGCTGTCTAGCACCAAGCCTTTTAGGTTAGTTTTTCCAGTCATGGATTTTCACTGGATTGAATGTTGGCAAGTGGCATTTGTTTGAAGTCTTGGAGTACTTGCCTGCTGTCCCCATGAAACAGGTGTAGCCCAGGCAACCATCCTGGAAGCTCCCTCATGGGTGAGTGTGCCTGAACTGTGCCCCTGGGGCACCTCCTAGTGCAAGCCTGAAAGGGGGTTTTAACTCTATCCCAGCCCAAACCAGCACATGATCTCAGCAACACTCTCTTGTTCAGCCTTTCCTGTATGCAGACATCCTCTACAGTCCAGACTACTTTCTGCCTTCTCCATATTAGTTTATTCTGTTAAAATACTGGTTAATTTCTATTAAAAGAAAAGCTCTGATTTTCATACCTGAATATACTATGCAAAGATCCTGTATTTGGTAGTTCATTGACTTAGACCTTAATCTAAAGGCAGCATATGATATGGCCATTTTTGAAGAATTACGAGATAGTCTATTCAGTAATTATTAGGCAATTTGTATGTATTACATATGAGAGTGTTTGTTTATTTGGCTTTTCACAGAGAGCAGTTCACTCTTAAGAAGTTCAGACAGGGAGTGTGAAGTTTCTTATGGCATCAGAAGTTATATACTTAAGTCCAAGTATGGCATGTTAATCATCTGTTTGGGTAATTAGCCCATCCTCTCTTAAACTGCTTTAATGACTCAATGCTATTCAAGTGTCAATAGACACCGTCTCACAGGAATAACAGCTGAAAGGGAAGGAAACTGAATGGTGCTTGTGAAAAGGCAGCTTCTCTTTTGACCCCACTGAAGTTAATGTCATTGAATGGTATGAAGTTGAGTTGAGGGGAGTTCAGGTTAGTTATCAGAAAAATTTTTTTCACCCAGAAGGTGGTCAGGCTCTGAAACAACCTCCCCAGGGATGTGGTCACAGCACCAAGTGTCACAGAGTTCAAGAAGCATTTGGACATCACTCTCAGGCATGTAGTGTGATTCTTGGGGTGTCCTGTGCAGGGCCAGCAGCTGGACTTGATAATCCTTCTGGGTCCCTCCCAGCTCTGAGTGATTCTGTGAATTTCCCATTTCCAAATTATTCCATTTGGGAACATAATTTTCCATGCAAGTGATATGTGCCTCGGAGTACCCTAAAAGTTGCAGATATAAGCTTATGACAAGGGTGGCTTGAATGGCAGAAAAGAGATGAAAAACATGTTTCCCTCTTCATGCAATGCTTGTCGTCTTTTGATGAGTTTTACATCTCAGTTATTCTGCTTACAGTTGTTGACACTGACTGACAGTCTGTGATAATGATGGAACAGTCTGTAGGGTGCAGGCTAAGCGGTAGAAATGGAGACGTCTGTGATACTACATAATGTGTTGCTTGTTCCAAAAAGATGGAGAAATAGCTAATTTGCTACTTAAATTATAATAAAACCATTGTAAGAATCATCTAGTTACATACCTCTGCCTCTGTCTTCCTGTGGAACTGTTTTGGTAAAACTTGTCTGTGTTGATGTGGAGGAGATGTTTGACCTTAGTCTTCAGAAAAAGCTTGGGTTTTTTTCACTTAGGCTTTCCCTCATCCTGCCTGAGCTTTTTCATTCCTTGCTTTGCATTGTTATTGCACTGACACTAGACTGCTTACCCAATTCTGTAATATTCAGGAAGCTATAGTAAAATTTGCAAGACACTTGAATCAGTTTGGGTTAATACAGCCTCTTCCATTGAACTTTCTGACACTTCCTATGCAAGTTGTAGTGAAGCCATTCGGAATCAGGCTGTTGTTACCTAAGACAGTGTCTCACTTGGACTTCATTTGATTTGTTGTGACTCTTGATTTTAGGGAGATTATTAGTCTCTCCCCAAAGTTTTTATTTTGTCAATCATAAAAAAAAAGCAGCAATGAGACACAAAGCCAACATGTACAAAATCTGAGGCTTTCTATGCCTCTTTCTGGCTGGATTTTAGCTTTCTCTTAGTAATTTTCACTATTAGTCAAACAGCCTAATGTCTATGAGTGGTTTTCCCCTCATAAGACTAGATCCTTCTTCCATGTGCTACACCCTTTTCTCCTTCTTCTACTGACTCTATACACACAGGAATGGCAGACTGCAGATGTGTGATAGACTTACCTTGATTGTGTGTTACTACGTGGGTATGTGTGTCTCACTAGCCAGTGAGTGTGTCTGGTTCCTTTAATGGACAAGGAGCAGTGGATGAGGCTGATATTTGTGGTGGGTACAGTCCTGTTCCAAGTCAGCTGCAGATGGGAAAGATGCCCTCTGTTAAGCTATAAACCATCTCGTCACCTGCAGTGCATCTCATTTCTGTTTGGGCCAGTCTGTTCTCAGCTAGCTTGAAGCCTACTGTATCTTTGGAAATTACATTTTAAAGAGCAGTTTCTGAAAAACAACTCCATAAAAATGGGCTTGCAGTATAGAGATTATGCACCTGTTGATATCTTTGGTTTGTTATGTCTTCGTTGCCATTGTATCACTGTTCAGTGATCTCAGTCATTAGTGAGACAAAGGATAGCTTCTTGATGACCTCTGCTAGTGACACACTTTGTGATCTAATGTCCTGTAAGTTGTTTTCTGACTACTACGAGTGAAGACTGCTGTCAAAGTAGGAATAATACCATGAGATGGGCATAATCTCACCTTCCTGTCCTGGGAACTTTTACTTCTGCACTTAGTATGTTCTCATTTCTGGTCCTCAAAAAGGCAAAGGTAACTCTTGCATTCTGTGGTGGGTTGGCCCTAGCTGGCAGGTAAGTCCCCACCCTGTTGCTAACTCACTCTCCACCAGTGAGATGGGAGAGAGAACTAGAAGGTCAAAAGCAAGAAAAAAACCCTCATTGGTCAAAATAAAGACACTTTCATAAGTGAAGGAGAGGAAAGGAGGAAGCAAGTGATGTAAAAGCTAGTGCTCTTCACCAACAAACATCAGCTCAACCAGTCCCTGAGCAGTGACTACTTTGCAAAAAACTCTCCCCTGGTTGTATTGCTGCTGATGACATTACATGGTGTGAAATGGTTAGAGTGTGCCAACTCTACCACCTGTGTCCTCTCCCAACGTCTTGCACTTCCTCAGCCTACTCGCTGGGGTGGCAGAGTAAGAAGGAGAGACCTTGATGCTCTGTAAACACGTGTTCAGCAGTAACTGAAACATTGGTGTGTTACCAACACTGTTCTGGTCACCAGTCTAAAACAGCATCATCCAGGCTCCTGTGAGGAAAGTTTACTCTGTTCCAGCCATACCCAGTAAACACGTGGAAGAGAGCGTATCTTTAAACAAGCAAGCAAACCCCATGTTTTATTGTATGGCTGAACTTTCCTAAGGTTATCATTCTCTAAAATGCTTTGTATGCACTTCAGCTTTAGGAGCTGACAGGTTGAAGTACAGCCTGCTTAAAGACTCCAGAGTCCATTCTGTCAGGTGGCCAGGTTTTGTGCTTCTCCATGAAATGGCATCCTGTATTAGCGGAAGGGGAGGATGTATAGTAGATACTATAACTGTTGTACTCTTTTTAAAACTGCTAATTAAAAGTATGTATTATTAATGTTGTCTGTAGGTTCATTCCAGTCTAAGAAAAAGAACTTATTCTACAAAATTGTCAGCAAATGTAAGCACAGAAAGGAGAAGCTTAAGGTTCCGGACACAGGTACTGGTGCATTACTTAGATAAGGTTTGGGCCTCCTCCTCTCTCAGTTCAGTCTTGGGGGGAAATGTTTCTAAGCAGAGGCTACTCAGCTCTTCAGTCTTTGATTGCTTTGGTCCCTTATTTCCCTGTCTGCTTCGATTCCATCAGCTTCTGGCTCCAGTTACCATTCTAACTTTTTCCAGTATGATGCTGTTTTGTTTTTAATTGATGTATCCCTTAGTTACAGTTTCCCTGCTCCAGACAATGTGCAGCAGAGCTGAGAAATCAAGGGCCTCTGACCCTGTCCTCTTTATCTTCCACTGCTCATAGTTCTTCAGTCCTTTGTTCTGCCACATTCAGTGGTGCAAGTACATGCTCTGTTTCATTTTATTTGTACAGCAAACATGTTGTGGGAGTCACAAGAAGTAAATGTCTTGCTTCCATGCAGTGTGAAAAAGGCATTATACATTAACATAGCATTTATTGGGTGCCATTCAGATTTTTTTTCCTGGATTATTAATAGACCATACAGACAAATCAGTGAGAAAAATGGATGTTTAAGTTTTTCCATGGGAAAGCATTTAATACATAACAGAGTAAAAAATATAAGTATCTTAGAATCTGCAGATACAAAGTGTGGCTGAACAAAATGTCAAAACCTCTGTTTGATTAAATAAAACCAGCCTGTTTTGAAATGAAATATGCACCATGATCAAAGATCCAAGCCTAGCAAGTGTTGAGTACCCTGGCTTCATTCCAGCACAACACGGAGGCATATCCTTGGAAGTTAAGCATGTGAATAATGTCATCGTGTCTAAATATTAAAGATATCTGTGTATTTGCTGGAGCAGGGCCATTTCACAGAATCACAGAATGTTAGGAGTTGGAAGGGACCTGGAAAGATCATCTAGTCCAACCCCCCTGCCACAGCAGGATTCCCTAGATCCGAGTTCCTCCCAAGACTGAAGCAAAGGCACAAGGAACTTACGAGTTTTATTTAAACAGTCCATGTAGAAATCATCAAAAGAAAGACAGTGTGTTTGTATACATATATTGATGGGGAACTGCATTTTCTATGAGTTACAAGGGGGAAAAATCTGGGGTCTTGCCTACCCTTAGGTGTACCATGTAGTGACACTGAAAGGAAAGCATTGATCAGCAAAATACAGTGTGGGTGTGACCTTGGCAGGTGCCGTGCAGCCTCACCATCATGTGCTGCCTACACAGCTTAGTCCTTTCATGAGTTCCTAGGCAGCATGGCCTTGAACTCTCTCTCATATTCTGCAGCATTCAAGCTGGGAGTCCCAGCATCTTGATTTTGATTCAGATATACAATGATTTAGTGAATCAAAGACTAAATGAAAATTTCCACTCCTTTTTGTGGTTAGTCTGTACTTGATGGTGAGTCACAAGTCTATAATGTGTGGGTTTGTTTCTTATGGAGTTAAATTTGCTGGAGGAAGGAGCTTGAATTTTCTTACAGCTGGAGAGGAGACACATTTGGAAGGGTTGCTGTCAGTGGAGGTCATGTTGGATTCATGTTAGGTCATCTTGAAAAGTGTGTGTGCCTGTGTGCATCTGTGTTTTGAATGAAGAAAAGTAAGTGCAGTAAAGGTGAATTTCGACACAATTGGATCATACTGTCTGTGTTTGTCTCTGGTTTGAGTATCTGAATTTTGACTCCATCTGACCATATCATACACAGCATCACCAGTGCAAATCACTGTCTTAGGAGTTTCCTGGTATTTACAGAGATAGATACAGCCCAGTAAAACACCAGTGGACATGCCAGAACCCTTGCCCCTTCTAGCAGAGAGCACAACTGAATATATTAGAGATGTCACTTCCTTAGAAGCACAGCTGGAACCATCCCTGTCTGGGGAGGTCAAACACCGCTCAGTTGAGAGGTGCCTTTTTTACGACACTGTCAGGGCTTTCTGGTGGTAGACAGTACTTTAAATAACAAGGGGTGAGTCACAAACATTGGCTCCTTGCAGGTCCATGTAGTGAACTGTGCTGAGGGCTCTTGCACGTTTTTTGTAAAGAGCAGATGCAGCACTGGCCTTTGCAGCAAAAGGGAGAAGAGGAGATGAATGTATACTCCAGTCTCAACACTAGCTGATGTGTGAAGGTGCCCCATCTCGTCTGTCTGGTAGAGCTCACTGCCTGCTTCCCTTCAGTAGATCCTCTGTCAGCTCTTCCACATGCCCATCGATTTATATAGCTTTAGCACATATGTCTGAGGAAGAACAGGAAGTGCAGAAAAACAGCAGAATTACCTTTTTTTCTTCTGCTGAGAAAGCCCTGCTGTGTGGGGTCTGCAGCCCAGAGGGAGCCAGCAGCCCTGTGCCACTGTACCTTTAGCATACATCCAGACTGGAAGAGGGCTGGATCAGCATAGGCTCCTGCAGCAGAACTTCCAGTCCGGGCAGCTGTTCCCATGCACCTGGCTTGACTATCAGCTGGTGTGTCTCTCCTTGTTAGTCCCCATCCCTTGCTGCAGTTCTCTGTGCTACCTGACCCCACGAGCTGTATTGCAGCAGCATCCTGTTGTTAGAAGACCTGGAAGTTCCACCAGGTATAGGCCAAAATACGTTTCACATCACTGGTGAAGCGGTTCTCTAGGCATTGGTGGCTTGAAGCTTTGTTCTGCCTTGCTAGGCTTCCTCTTTTTGACTTCATAGACTATTTAAGCATTTCCAGTGTGTTCAGAGCCACAGTGTTTTCTTTCTGCACTAAATGCAGAAGGTTAAATGCTGCAGGTTAAACTTCTGCAGCTCTCTCATAACAAGTAGGCATCACTGAAGAAATTCTTCTAAATCTGTCTGTGTCTTGCTGGGGTAAAGTCTGAAAAGCTTGTCATCTTCTCTGGCCTGCTGAGTCAGTCCAATTGACTTCATTTTTCACGTTTGTAAAGATTGGGAGCAAGTAAGACTAGCTGTGCTCTACACGCCTGCAAAATAGGGTGAACTGTCCATTCTAATGTTTAACAAATCTATCTCAGGAAACATCTGGCACAGAGCTCTAGATGTTTGTCTCTGAAGGTAGTTTTTGTCACTGAGATGTCAGCATGGCAGAAGGCCCACATCTTCATATCATGTGTTCAATTTTACTTGCAAAAATAGCCCTGTAGTTCTGCATGTGCTACTGTCATGCAGAAAGCTAACCATGTAAAGGGCTATTTGCAGGATTGCCTGGTAGCTGCAGAGCTTCGTTTTGTTTCTAGGCATCATCCTTCTGAAAATGAGCTGAGCTCTACATGGGTCAGCTCTTGAACACAGGGCTGTGTGGAAACAGAAGGGATGTGAAATTATTAAAGGAAAATACAGTTTAGCCCTGTCCCTTCTGCACAGCAAAACAAAGTCCTGCTTTGGAGCATCTGTATGGATATACGTTTGTCAGTTAAAGCAATGGAGTCCTGGACCTCTTCAAGGAGGTGCAGGAGGACCCATGTTAGCACCTTGCTAGAAAAGAAAAAAAAAAAGCTCTTCCCTTCAGCACCCACTCTCCACCCACCTAAATAGAAAATATTAATTGTTCACCTTTAATCCTTCCTTCTTCAAAACTGTACAGCAGCAATGTTACAGTGAAGTGATAAAGAGCATACTTTAGAGCTAGAGGAGGAAAAAAGTAAAGGACTCTCAATAAAGACTGAAAAACCTTAAAACACAGAGGGGGAATATACTTGTTTGTCAGCCACCGTCTGCTCCTAACATGCCAACATTGTAAGTTTTTAATACTGTGACCTCTTTTTATTTTACCTTTGAAGGTTTTTTTCTTGCCTTTAATTTCTTGAGCTTTTTGACACATGAAGTACAAGAAATAAAACGATGTAAAAGGCAACTGTATTGACCAATCAAATTAATTTCTAGTGACCTGACATAGCTTGTAATATGGAATACAGCTAATTTCTTTCTATTGTATGTTGTTTATTACTTGAAAACATGTCTTAATATTTTTATTAAATGTAAAAATGTTACTTGTGTTACTAAGTTTAAAGCTGTTGTAAACACAATCCAACTAGAATCAAACAGCACTATCAAAATACTATCTAATTAGAGCAGGTCCTCAAATCAGAATCAACAAATAGTGTTGGTCTACAAGCAACCTATTACATTAACGCATAACCAGCATTTACAAATTCCCAAGTAGAAACTGAAATCTAGAGAGAAAGCTGCCCAATTAGTTACAGACATTCCAGTTAAGATTTTGGTCTCAGTGCAGTGAACTTACCTCAGCATCTCACTATTAGCCCAACTGAGTTACTTGAAAGTCACACTTGCAGTCATTTGCACTTCTACTTAATTGGGCTATTACAGGGCAGATATTTTCTTGTGATTTCTGTTGTTCTCTTTACAAAACATAAGTTTTACAGCATGGTTCTGCTCTGGAAATGTTGGCAGCTATCAGAGTATCACAGTATGTTAGGAGTTGGAAGGGACCTCGAAAGATCATCTAGTCCAACCCCCCTGCCAGAGCATAGCTGAACACTGAGAAAAACTAATGGATACTATGGGTTTTTTTCAAAATAAGAGCATGTACAAGTTCAAAAATGTTTTAAAAGAGAAGATAGGAAGGTGAACTAAGAACATAAATGAAGGTTGCTGTGCATGGTTTGTGGAGTTTGATGCTGCTGTGTGACATAACCAGTCTTAGTGTAGGTGGCTGGTTTGTTGAGTGCTGAGCCCTTCTGAGCAGTTGCTTGCTCTTCAGCTTGAGCTTGGTGAGTATGATTTTTGCTGGTCCTGCCACCCAGAAAGTGAGCAAATGGGTCTTAAAAATACCTTCAAAATGGGAAGAAAGACTGCAAGAAACTGGGGAGGAGAAAGTTAGCTGCAAACACAGTAATGGCTGTGAAATACGTAAATGACTGTGACAGAGAGATGGGTTGTAACCTGATGGGTTGTAAAGAAAATAATGAGTTGAAAAGGTAGCAGAGGAGATGGGGCACAGGCATTGTGAAAAAATATGTAATCATCACCCAGGGTGGCAGTGTACCAGGAGAAAATACCCCAAGGACTTGGTGTAGATGCCATGAGTTCCCTCTATTTCAAAATGGTTAGACAGGCATCTGTAAGAAATCATAGAATCATAGAATGGCTCAGGTTGGAAGGGACCTTGAAGATGATCTAGTTCCAACCCCCCTGCCATGGCAGGGACGCCACATGCACTAGACCAGGTCATCCAGGGCCACATCCAGCCTGGCCTTAAACACTGCCAGGGATGGGGCCTCCACAACCTCTCTGGGCAACCTGTTCCAGTGCCTCACCACCCTTTGGGTAAAGAACCCCCTTCTAATCTCCAGGCTAAACTTCTCCTTCATGGCTTGGGCATTTCCTTTGCTACCTGTAATCTTTTTCTAACCTTAGCTTGTGATGATCATAGATAGAATAGGCCTCATAACACTTATCCCAGAAGTAAGAAAGAGTTCCCAGATTGAATTTATGGACTAGTGATACTCTATAATATCAGCAATATGGCTTACTAAATCAGTCAAAATTATAAGTAATTGATTACTGTGCGCTTCTCTCAGTCTTTGGAAGCTTAAATACATTTTGTGATTGCTATCTATCAGTTTCTTCATGAACAGGATTAAAGTGACTAGTTAGCTAAAATTTGTGACCATTTAGTTTGGAAAAGACCTTGAAGAACACTGAGTCCAACTATTAGTATATGGACCTGAGTCCACGACTAAACCATGTCCCTAAGTGCCACATCCACATGTTTTATAAATACTTCAGGGATGGTGACTCCACCACTTCACTGGGCAGCCTGTTCCAATACTTGACAACCGTTCCAGGGAAGAAATTTCTCCTAATGGCCAATCTAAACCTCTGATGGCACAGCTTGAGACCATTTTCCCTTGCCCTATCATTTGTTACTTGGGAGAAGAGATCAACACCCACCTCACTACAACCTCCTTTCGGGTAGTTGTAGAAAGCAAGATCTTCCCTGTGTCTCCTCTTCTCCAGACTAAACAACCCCAGTTCCCTCAGCAGCTCCTCAGAGCACTTGTGCTCTAGACCTTTCACCAGCTTTGTTGCCCTTTTCTGGACAGCACCTCAGTGTCTTTCTTGTAGTGAATGACCCAAAACTAAACACTGTATTTGAGGTGCTGCCTAACCAGTGCTGAGTAAAAGGAGACAATTACTGCCCTAGTCCTGCTGGCCATACTGTTTGTGTTACAAGCCATGATGCTGTTGGACTTCTTGGCCACCTGGACACACTGCTGGCTCATGTCAGCTGTTGACCAGCACCCCCAAGTCCTTTTCTGCTGGGCAGCTTTCCAGCCACTCTGCCCCAAGCCCATAGTGTTGCATGGGGTTGTTGTGACCCAGGTCCAGGACCCAGCACTTTGGTCTTGCTGAATCTTGGCCTCACCCCACTGATCCAGCCTGTCCAGATCCCTCTGTAGGGCCTTCCCACCCTCAAGCAGATCCAAGACTTGCCCCAGAAAGCTAGGCAGCCAAAGGGGCTGCCCATGGGGAGACTTTAAGGGGGCTGTGGGAAAGCTGAGGAAGGAGGATGACCAAGGAGGAATTGCAGCTCCATAGAGAGGCAGCCCTGATGGCACCTCCCACTTGCAGCCCCCCAGCGTCATCTCCTCATCCCTTTCCCCACATTCCCAAAATGAAATTGGTCCCTGCTGCCCCCCAAAAGGGCAACCTGGCAGGTGAGGCCAAACCCAGCCTGCCTTGAGCAGGGTCACTCACCATGCTCCAGCCCCACAGGGACAGTAGCAAGGGCACCACTGGTCTGCAGCAGACAATGGTGGCTGCAGAAGGGGTTTCAGGGCAGAAGGCTGCTTTGAAATGCCAACACTGGCACTTGTTGAGAAAGATTCAAACTGTTCCTTTCTCACTATCTGACTTTATATAGGTAGTTTTTCTGTCACAGGATTTTATCATATGCTTACTTTCTTTTTTTAGCACTTGTCTTCAACTGTGATCCAGTTCTACTTTTGTGTTTGCTACCTTTTGGGTGTTTTTTAAGGTTTCTTGTTTGCATAAGGCAGCATTTCACTGGGTTTGAAGGAGATGAGAGAGTGACTACAGAGAGAAGACTGGAGATTAGTCAGGAATTCCTGAATTCTGCTTGGGGAGTCTATCTGTGAGCTAAGATAAGCTTACATGAGGACCATTTTTGTTCCTTAAATACATTCCGTCTCTTAGCTACTTGGTGGCATCTTCTGTTGTGGAACATTTTATATGGAGTGTTTGATACCCTGCTTCCACCGAAGTGCTACTGCCTGTCTCACAGTTGCCTTTGCAAATATTAAAAACTTGACTGCCCAAGATTGAGGAGCTGATGCTACCATTCCCCTGCAAGTATCTGCAGCACTGAGATAATATCTTGCCATGGGTTATGTTCTGAGTACCTGTGAGAGAAGCTTTATGCAGATAGATGCAAAATGGTAAATGGGCATAGCTGGTAGGTAAATTATTCTGTATGTAAAACTCCATTTTTGTTCTCTTTCAGCCATATTCTCAGAAGACAGAAATTCCAATCAGTCTGCCTGGAAGAGTAAAATTTCTATATCTTCCCTAAACACTCCAGAGCCAGCAATGATGCATGAACCTTTAGTTGGCAGCCAGAAAAGGAAAGCAAGGAAAACTAAGATCACACATCTTGTCCGAACAGCTGATGGTCGAGTGTCACCAGCAGGAGGGACACTAGGTAAGGAAACCGGAGCTTAAATTTTGTTAAAATTGAATGGTTACAGAAAGTTTTGGAGTATGAGCAACCTATCAAGAAAGTATTTTTCATTTAGCTTGGTTTCATACCTGCTTAGAAATGTTATTCTTTAAAATACGGGTATCAATCAACAGGGAAATCGGAGAGCTGGTAAAGGCCAACTTGTTTTTTGCCAAATGCCCAAAACTGTCTTGTCTCCCTAGATATTTCTCTCATCAGAACTGAGAGCACATACAAAGAGATGAAAACCAGTTACCTTTCATAATTTTTTTCCAGTCCAGCAAAAAAATTGCACTGCATTTAGTTGCATGTAAAAGTGAATTCCACAGTATGACAGTCAATGCCATAGTCCTTGCAGGACTCCTCTGAAGTTAAGATGATCTTTCAGGGCTTCTGTATCTAAAACATACAGAAAAGTTCTTTTGCCTGAGCTAAAAGATCAAACTCAGTTGAATGCAAAATCAATGAATTGCTTCATAAAACCTAGTGCTGTGCTTCTGCCAATAGCTTGGGTTACAGAATCACAGAATGTTAGGAGTTGGAAGGGACCTGGGAAGATGATCTAGTCCAACCCCCCTGCCACAGCACAATTCCCTAGACCAGGGCACACAGAAGCGCGTCCAGACAGGTTTTAAATCTCTCCAGAGAAGGAGACTCCCCAGGCTCTCTGGGCAGTCTGTGCCAGTGCTCTGGCACCTCAGCTGGGAAAACATTTGGTTATATTCACACAGAACCTCTTATGCTTCAGCTTACAACCATTGCCTCTTGTCTTGTCACTGGGCCTCACCGAGAAGAGCCTGATCCCATCCTCCTGACACCTACCCTTCACATACTTAAAAGCATAGATGAGGTCAGCCCTTAGTCTCCTCTTCTCCAAGCTAAAGAGACCCAGCTCCCTCAGCCTTTCCTCATCAGGAGGATGTTCAGAAGAGGTTGCAGTATGAATTGGGTTACATTGGCAAAATCAAAGTCCTGAAGTTAAAGATTGTTTTAATGGGCTGCTGTGAATTTAAGGGCTACATGTCCAAATTTAACTCTCTTTTATTTCAGAGGAGAAGCCAAAAGAGCTGCCACAAAGTACTCTTCAAAAAACATCAAGAGCGGAATCAGATTGCAACAGTGAATGCTCCAGAAATGCTGTGACAGAAGAAAATCATACTATTACATCAGATATGCCAGCAGTGTCTGCATTTTTTAGCTTAGCTGCTCTGGCAGAAGTAGCAGCCATGGAAAATGTACACAGGTACGCTTTTCTTTTTCTCTTGTTGTGTGAGGAATACCATGTGGCTGCAAGCTTGTTCAGAAAGCATTTGAATTGCTTGACTTTCATTTGGCCTGTGTTGCCTCTTCCACAGCTTTCTATGAATGTGTTTTACACCACTTGCTTTGCAGTCTTAACTCCTTACAGGTTCATCTGCTCCTTAAGATCCTAATAATTGACAGTTTCCAATTATCAGATGCCATTTCCCAGATAATAGCAGATTTAAACAGCTTTTGCATGCTCATTTGCATTTTTCAGTGACCCAAGACTATGGATGGAATATCATATAGCTTCAGCCCAAGCTTTTACGCTGAACACAGCTAAAAGAAGCTAACATTGTTTTACTCTTGTGCTACCGCTGTGTAGGAGGCAAAGCGTCTGCAGAATGGCATAGGGCAAAACAACTCTGGGTGATGGAAAGCCACCTTGATTGGGCTTGGTCCTCTCAGTTACTGAGTAGACTATCCACACAGATAAGGTGGAGAATGCAGATTACTTAGGGCTTTTGAGTCAGTTCAGCATGATCAGATCCTGCATGGTGTACCTTTGATGGGAGGAAACCAATAACAGAAAGTCCTCTGTGGCTTTTAATTATCCAGTGCTGTTCTTTGGTGCTGCAGCTTATTCGGAATGTTTACTGTTCATCTTGTGGCCCCCATCAACCAACCCAGTACTGTGTGTTCGGGCTGTGCATCATCACTGAAAGGCTTTTTTGAAGCTCAGAGGCTCTACAGAAAGAAAGTCAGGTGAACCCAGACTGCTAGCTCATATCTGCAGAAGCTGTTGTCTTGCTTAAGCAACATCATTGTGGATGAGAAGTGTTTTAACAATGCTGTCAGCCTGGCCTTTCTTCCCAGCTTTGCAAAACAAATGTTTGCTATCAAGACAGCAAAAAGCTGAACTCTTTTCTATCATCTTCTGTGGTCAGAAGCCACAAAGTGAGACTTGGGGAAATGCTGTGCTAAGCTCTGCTAATCGCTCACACCCATGTGGTTTCATTGATTTCCATTAACACTGACCAGAATTACACAAGAGCAGCAGGATTCACTTTGCTGTGGTTTTTCCCTCTTTGTTCCTCTCAGAGTTCTTGTCCTCCTGTTATTCCTATTGAAATGAGCTAATGTTTTACATAGCCGTCTGTTTGGGTCTCTTTCTTACTCCTACCTTTTTTCATCTCATCACGCAACTAAAGCAATGCAGCAGATGCCATGATGCTTCAAAACACCAAACCAGCCAAATGTCCAGCAACAGTTGCAAATTCCAGCTTGTAATCACCCCAAGGGGGCAGGGAGGGAATGATAACAGGAGAGGATCCTTTCCCAGTAGAAACTTAGGCATGTCTCTGGCAGATTTGGCAAATGGAAGTCAAAACAGAAACCTAAATCTCATGGGCTGGATGCTTCTCTATTTTCTACTCTGTCAAGTATTTGTTATCTTTTGCAACTCACTTCTTTATTTGCAAATAGCTGGAAATGAGAAGAACATCCTTGAAGGTTTGCTTGATAATGTTTCTTCAGTGTCTGACTTTAATTATTAAATAATTCCAAGAGCCTTGAGTCCATGAAAGCCAAACTCCTTTTTAAGTGTAATGAGAGCTTGTCTGGAAGTAGCAACATGGTTTTCATTTGAAGGCTTCTCAGACAAGCTCTCATTACACTTATTTACCTTGTGCATGCCCCAGTTTAAGTGCTGTGAGCTTGAGCTGCATTTTATGCCAAGGCCACTTCATTGCACTCTGGTGGTGCAAAGCATGTTGGTACCTCCATTTATGCTGGGGGCTAAGCTTTGCCAGAGTGGGGCTAAGTGGCCTTCGTGTACATAAGAAGTAGGCTCCAGATTTTCATTGCTGCAAACAACACATACCATAATAAAAATAGAGCCTGACTTGCGAGATTAGGTAGCAGGCAGTGACGTGCTTTGTGTATGTATTTTAAAAGACAAGCTGCAAAGGAGCTCTCCCAAGTCCCATTTGCTACAATAATTGATTTACAGCACAGAATTCTGGTGCAGTTTATATTTATGATACCTGTGCCAGGCAATCATTTGTAAATTAACACTGCCGTAGTAATGAAAGAGATGTTGTGCTGGGCTGATGAAGTGTTAAGTCATGAAACTTGGGGAGTAATCCCAATGTGCAACTCTGCTGACAAGTGTATTTCCATATTGCTTAAAAGCTGGCTATAAACTCTTATTAACATGATCTATGACTGGGTGCATTTACCTTCTTTTGCCACATGAGCTGTACTCTCCGCTTCTGAGGGCTGAAGCCATTCCCTTAAAAATGAGTAACAGCTCTTGTGTGCTCTTAACTTTCTCTTCAGCCATGCATTTTGTTTTCTGTAGTCAAATGCCATCGTGTCTTGGTTTTGCCTGACTTTGCATTATGTTGCAGATTGTACTCAGGATTTTCTGTTACCTCTAAAAGAGCATGTAATAGCAGTATGTGGGCATCTGTAGCAGCAGGGAGTTACAGTGCTTGTAGTGTTGGATGTTAAACCACATCACATGCTGCTTTCTATCCTTTCCGGTCTGATGAAAGCTCCTCTCATGCTCCCAAATAGCTCCCAAATAATGATGGGTGGCTTTTCTTTTCTTCTTTTGCAGAAGTCAGAGGGCCACACCTCTCCCACATGATGGACAGCCAAATGAAATGTCTCAGGCTCCAGTGCTTATTTCCTGCGCTGACCAGTGAAGCTCCACTTCATTGTAAAACATTGTGCTTTACCTAATATCTTAGCCTTGTCTTTACCAAGGGAAGCTAGTCAGTCCATGTGATGGAAACTATAGACTGCAAGCAAGTGTTAATTACTCTGAGTGGCCCAGAATTCACTGGAAGCCAGACGTTAGAAACTTGGGTCAGGTCCTCAAATCGGAACCCAGTATGTAGGAGGGTGAGACTAATTGTCTGTTAAAGAACTAGAAATCGAACAATCCTAGAGCTTGCTTTCTATTGAAGGCTTTTAAACAGTACATAGGTAGTTGGTGTGAAAAAGGCTGCCTTTACTGTTAGCTGACACAGCATCTCTTTTACCAACCAGAGAGAACAGCAACTAGTTTCATATAATACCTAGTTATTCTAAATGAAAATAAATTTAAAAGAAAAAAACAACTACAAAAACACTGACGCACTGCACTAGTTACTATTAGATATTCTTAGTCATTTTTGTACATGAAGATTTAAGTTCTAAGATGGTTTATATTAATAGGTTATGCCTACATTTATATTGTAGAATGAATTTAAAACCTGTTCCAGAGAACTCAAGGCAGCCTGGACAGATGTACCATTGTTAGCGGTGTTTGGGCAGCCACGTGGTCCAGATGTTCTGCACTTTTATATTTGCCACCGGAGTGGTAGAGTTTACTGGGAAAAATTCTGACAGGCTATGTTTGGGTTTGTTTCTTTTTAATTTAGCTTTCAATAACCAGGATGATGTTCATTAGAAAAATGAGTGGTGTATGGAAAATACTGCAGATAATTGACTTGTCTTTCATGCCTTTGAGGGTTCCTTTATTTTTGCATAGATACCTGAGCGACCTGGTGAAACTTTCCTGTAAACTGAAAGTATTGCAAATGCGTTTTTCAAAAGTGACCTTAGTATTCTTTCACTGTTCTGGAAAAGCTAAAACCATGACTTTTCGACCTACATGTACACCAACACACATAGCTTTTACATTTTACAGACACTGGCATTGTTGTAGTTACTATGCACAGTCCAAATCAGCTTCAGAGTTTGCATAAAAGGCCATTTAGAGTTTCTGTTGGTAATGTGGCAAGTTGTATACAGATAAACTACACTGAATTCAGACTACCAAACAGATCCATCTGCCAGTTTCTGTCTTTGCTTGTGTTGAATTTTTGTGTTTTGCTCTCATAAATACATCCCAAAAGCAGGCCAAGGCTATCACTTGGCCTGTTACCTTTGCTATCTTGACTTACACTGTTGTGTAACCAAGCATTGATTCCTTCCAATAGATGCGAAACCATCTCTGGTAATTGATCTAAAGCTACAAATCCAACAGGGTACTTCTTCTACAGCACAAGATGTTTCCCTACTTTTTGCATTGTAGCACAACAATTTACCAAATTGGACTCCAGCAATAATTTTTTATTAGTCTTCGTTATACCGGCTGAACTTTTGATAGTATTAGGTTGAGTTTGAAGTTCTTAGAATTAAGTCTTTAAATGATGCGAGTTTACATCATTCTATCAGGCATTCTTATTTATACTTGATGAATTGATAATGTGTTTTGGGGTTATTTTGTAACTAATTTGATGTAATAGCCATATGGACAGTAAGTCTATTAATGCTTGCTAGGTTTAGCCTTTCATTGTTGTAGTGAAGTGAAAGTCTTTGGTTCAGCGTGAGGAAACAATACACGACATACCACCCAGGTTGTAACAAAGGATTAACACTCTGACAGAAGGCAGGTAGCTGGGGAAGTGTCACTGAAACAACACCGTGGAGCATGTATGTGTTGGAAGAAGGGAACAACAACAAAAGAACAACCAAATTTATGAGCCAATGAGTCAGTGAAAAGGCTTTTTGAAAATTCAGGTGAACATATGACGAAGAGCCCCTAGAATGCCATTGCAGCCTATGGCAGTATTTTTAATAAGATTTTATTAAAGTTTTATAAATTATTTTAACAAGACAGGAAAAACATAAAAAGACTTAAAACTGCTGGGTCACAGCAAAGTGGCTGTTGGAGTTTTGGACCACTTTATAATTAGCTGAAATCCAAATATGTTACAGTGCAGGCCGTTCACCTTGACAATGGTACTAACTTATTTCTCTAGAAACCTTTAGAGTAGATATATTTTTGTCAAAGCACCCCATCTTTCCTCAATTTAAATTTCAATATTGTTCCTGAAGATATTTCTGTATATTAATGGTACCTTTTTTAAAAGAAACAGAAAATTACTTTTTTCTATATGGATTAATATCTTACTTGATCTGCTTTTCCTTGACTTTCCCTTAGAGAGGGGGTAGGATTGGGTCAGTTTACTGGATATGACTGTTTTCAGATACTTATAAACCTTTTTGTAGATATGCTTAATTTTTAAGCGATTAGGCACTGAGAGTAGCAGAAATCCTGCAAAGCTTTATAGTTCACTAGGCATTTGCCTTTGTTGGTTCTCTGAGTGATGTCTTGATTTCAGTAGCTAGAATTTTCCCTGAATCTACTAGAAGGGGTATCAGTATTTTCAGGTAACAAAGTCTGTTAGCACAACAAAAATTTCAGACCAATATCTTACTGTATTTGGGGTTGGGTTTTTCCTTGTTTGTTTTGTTTTAATTTTTATTAATTTCAGCTGCTTTCATTTTGGAAAATCTTATTGCTATTGTGTGTACTTCAGTATACCAGCAAACACTGTTACCCATTAACACATTGTCCACAAATGCCTCTAGAGAAGAAATTGTTGCACCTTATGTATATCTCAAGCAAACCAAAATATGATGCTTTTCTGCTTTGTTTATTCTGAATATGTTGTATCATACTTTACTGAACCCATTTTAACTTGGCTAAAGCTATTTATGCATTTCACGTTATTTTCTGGAACTGAACCTGTGTATAAATCTTTCTTTAAAAAAAAGAAAAGCATTTACCATAGTTGTCCTCTGTGACTTATCCATGGGAGGGTGGAATCTTGTCTCAAGTGTAAAATGCAGTACTGTCCCAGTTTTCCTTGGCTTTTATTTATTTGGTGATCTTTGATACTTCATATGTAGTTTTGAGGTATACAAAATACTTTGTTGTAGCTGAAGCTACAGATCTAAGCAGCTGGCAGAAAATTACTGTAATGTCTTCTTAATTGTTCTAGTACTGTATGCAAGTATGGGAAAAATGTTCTGCAGAACATTTGAGATGCAGATTCTTATCCCCACTGTAGGTTATTTTCCAGATATTAGACCAAATCTATCAAAACTCAATGATCTTAAAGGTCTCAAGATTAACCTAAATGATTCTATCATTCTGAAAATATCTATGGATATTACTTAATGCTCTGCTTATGACAGTAACTACCCCTTGAATGTGCTGTGATTTCAGAAATAGAATATATTTATTTAAGATGACTGAATGCTCTTTTATACTAATACAGTATCCCAAAGTCATGAGTAAGAGACTTCGTAGTTCGGGTTTCTATTTTATAGCATTGGTGCATGACTTTTGAAATTAAAGTGATAAGCGTTGTTGGAAAGGGGCACAGGAACAAGGGACTGGTAGAAATGTGTGAACTTGCGGTGTTTGAATTCCAACTTTGGGTGAAAGTTGCCTTTGCAGCACAAAGCGGAAGAGCACTCTGCAGTTTGTATCAAGCAGAAACCCAAGAGAGTTGTAGCTCACATCAGAATGAGGGAATGCCTTACAGTTTGGATGCTGTCTTGTGGAATAGGATATTAAATGGAAGGAGTTCTAACTTCCACTGCCAGTTTAGCTACTGCACGGGTCAGACTGAAGGCAACAGTTGCAAACATGGGACAGCTAAGAGAGGGTGAAAGGAAAGCTGGCCTTTGTTCTCAGTATGGCAAAGCTAGGGCAGCAAAGGGGAATTAGGATAAAAGATGTGTGTGTGTATATATGTGTGTGTATGGATGTGTGCCTGGGTGTGTACGTCTGGCAAAAAAAAATGTAGAAAAAAAACCCGATGATGATGGGTCTGCAAGAGACTGTTGACCCTTTGAGTGCACTCCCTTTTTTTGAATGCTGAGTCTAATATGGCTACCTCTCCTAGAAGACTACTTTTGTTAACTTCCATTTGCTTTCAGGCTCATGTAATATTTTCAGCCACCGATACCGTTTGCGTATCGCTCTGTACTTTCCTTTCCCAGAGCAATGTTTGTATAGCGCAGACAACGTAAAGGCTGAATATACAGTGGTAGCCAAGCTGTGTTGCTGGAGCGTTTTTCTTTAATCGTTGCCAGAATCATAATCATACAGGTTGCAGGACGTGAGCCCGCTAGCTATAGCTGGTTCAGCAAGATTGGGTTTTGTGACAGCAGAAGATGCAGTGTTCGTGGGGTGGTGAACTTCAGATATTGCCAGAATAGAGGCAGTAATCCAAGTGCTGCTCTTGGAACTTACTCTGGAGTTTACGTTTGCAATCCTGACTTTGCAAGGAAACATAACTTATGTGTTGTGTTTCATCTTACCCATTGTTTGTTTTCAGTGCTTTGGTAGATCGTAGAGCTCCTAGCTATCTTTGCCATGTTTTTCAAATACTTGTGGCGTTCTCCTTACCTTGTACATATTGTGGAACTGTCACCTACAGCCTCCAGGATGCTGAGGCACTCGAGGATGCTTAGTGCCATGAGCGAGTGCATTTAGGCTGTGAAAGAGTTACTTGCCTCCTCCCCTAAACTCTCCAGTAAAAAGGCACAGTGAGGTTTATGCTCTCACCTAAGAACTATTATAGTCATTTATATACTTAATATTTTCTACTGAATTTACAACTTTAAAGAAGCTTATGAGATGGATGTATATTTTGTTTTCCCCCACTAATGCTTCTAACGGAATAATCTAGGAAGACTTGACATGAGACCTCCACTCAGAAACACACCTAAGCTTATGCTGAAAACCATCTTTACTTAAGGGGCAGCATTGTTGTTTGCACTGTGACAATGCAGGAGCCCCTATGACGGACCACTACGCACTCTTGGAGTTAAGCTTGGGCTTGTGTGGTGTTCCTGGGGGAGGCACATCATTATTGTAACCTAGGGCCTTCATTGACATGGAATTTTAAAAATGACTGCAAATAGCTTAACATTTATTGAGTTCTTCCAAAGAATTGCATTGTAGTTTCTGGGTCTTGACTGTTAGGATATACCGGCAGGCCCACGCTTTACTCTAGTGGAAAATGTACCTGTACAGGCTAACTAACCAGGCTTCCAAATGTAGTGGTCTCATCTACTCTTTTCACCCCTACAGCTCAAACCTTATTTTCCCATACAGACTGCTACACTTGAATCAGTGGATGGGCCTTTGAAGGTGACAAAAGCAAGAGAGGCAAACAGGTGTGTGTGTCTGCATGTATGTATACATACACATGCACACACATGTTGGGAGTGCGGTGACCTCCAGTGACTTTTGTACATGTTCTCTGTACAAAAGTGTGCCCCTCTGGGGTCATAAAACAACGTGATGTTTCTCAGATTATAGTTTTCCAACACTCTTGCTAGATTTCAGTCTCTTTCCTTCACATTGTACTGTAAGGTGTGATTTTTAAATTCACACCTGAAAAAAATCAGATCCTGCTGACCTGGATGCCATGAAAACCTTTCTTTCTCAGCAGTGCTTGCTTCTAATAACCAGTATCTGTTGACTGTTCTAACGCAATTTATTTGCTATGTTTTTCTTCCTAGAGCCCATTTCTTCAACTTCTGTTCTCACACACAATTCCATTGAATTTTGACCTAGTGTTTGGCTTTATTCTCTCCAAAGCTTGGTGTAAACATGCCTTACAATAGTTCATCTCCATTAATGGTATAACAGAGCTACTGCCTTCTTAGATGTGTGTAGTTCAAAGTCGATAAGCACATTTATAGAATGTCATGATTTCTTCAAAACCTCTAATTTGGTATTTTTAAGTGCACATGTTAAGTCATGTGTATAACATGCTAAAGTACATTAAACTGTGATATTAAAACTGAATAAAATATTTAATAAAGTATTTGAAATATTTGATAAGGACCTTCAAATAGATTTCTTTATGTTCGTTCTGTTTTGGTTATCTAGTGTGCGCCTGTAAGCAGCTTCCCATTTAAAGCTAAAGATTGCAAATAAATACTATTCAGAAGGAGCTTCTTTGATACTTTACCTGCTTTACTATCAAATGATGTTTAACATATGGCTGAGCGAGCAGTATTCATAGAGTTTATTTTTAGCTACAGTATAAATTTGTTGGGTTTTCTATACTTAAAAAAAAACAATCTTGTTTTCCACCTGAAAATGGAAGATGCCAAAACCCAGAGGTGGATGCTCAGAACTGTAAGCTGTAGTTTCCTGTCAAATCATTCATGCAACTTCTACACAATGACTGTAAAGATGTCATTTATTTTGCAAAGAACAACTGTCCATTTGTTCTTGCTTACACTTGTCTAGAATAGGAGCTTCCATTTTATGTTTAAGAACTTCTGAGCCAGGTTCAGCACTGTTGACATTGTTGGAAAGATCCATAGACCCATGCAGGTGCCCCAGAATCAATGGATTTATGTTGGTATAAAACCGGAGATCGTGGGATAGAGGGAGCCAGGACTTAGTGCAGTTAGACTGTGGGAGAAAAGTTTGCCTTTTCTCCTAAGCTTTCTGGGTATCCACTTTGTGTTTCTGAATTTTGTCTTTGCACAGTTGGGAAGCTCATTTAGAGTCTGCACAAATACAAGAGAAGTCATCTCACTTGCAGAAGCCCTTGCTATGTTTTTGGTCTTTGGACAGTAAGAGAACTTACTCAGAAATGGATTATCTTTCAGAATTAAGTAGCAAGTGTCATCGATGTTTAAACTTAAAAGGTCCCCACTACTTTGGAAACTTATTTAAACCAGGACGCTGTTCTGCTTATGTGTTTTACCCTCTTGAGGCTTGAAAATGAGACTGTTGGGAATCTTGTCTTTTCTTGTCCTTGGATGTCTCAGGCATCCTTGATTGCATTGTATTGTTCTGATCACAGAAGACCCAAGTACAGACTTCTGAAGCCAGTAGACACTGGTTGTGCACAAGAGCAGATCTCCTGTCTCTGAGTCAAAAGTAGCAGAAGGGAAGCCTTTAGGTTCATGGGTTTTTTAACTATGTACCATTTACTCAGGGAAGAAGAAATGCGTATGATCTTGCACTGCCTATACTGCGTATGCATCAGTATGTCTGCAAAGAAACACCAGAAATGGAAGAGCTTCAGCATTAAAGGCCATGTGGAGATCATACTTAGGGAAGGGATAGGAAGACTGATTCAGTGGACAATAAAAGCTGGAAGAAATACTAAGAAATATTCAGTATAGTGTGCTCAGTCAGGGACATTGAAGACACTATTCTGGGGGTTTTATTACCAAATTACCTTAAAGAGTCATCTTCGTTCCTCAAACTACCCATCTTTTCTCATCTTTTATTTTGTTCTTCCACAAAAGACCTACTGAATGCAGCTAACTCTTGGTGCATCTAGATCAGGTTTGTTACACAGCTCTCAACTCAAGTTGATTCTTGCAGCAGCATGACATTACATTGGCACTTTCTTAACTATCAGGTAAGATAATTTTCCCCTAATACCTTCAGAGAAACACAGGGTGAAAAGGCATCCTCCTGAAGCACCATTCTTCTGCCACGTGCGCTGACGTTCTTTCCTCGATACCATTTGTTGGGTCCTTTTTGTTGTTCATCCTGGAGTTTTATAACATGCAGCTAACCCTGCTTTGAAAAAGACTTCATTTTTCCTACAACGTGACAACGTTATTTGAGACACAGAGTAGTATGCTTGAGCATACTGTAACCATGCTATGTATGAGCTTGTGAGGCTGTCAGTTCTTCAGTAGGACACTAGCACTTTGTAACAAAATATGAGATGCATTCCTGTATCTGCTGCAAAGTTCTGTTTTGCTTTGTTTTCAGAAATAAAATCTGTGAGATTTAACACCTACCATCTATTAAGTGTCAGCTTCTTTTTATAGACTGTTCTTGGCAGAGAAGCAGTAAGAAATTGAAATAGTTGGTTTTAACATGTACTCTAGAGTTCAGCTACTCTTCATCAGTTACTTTCTGATAGCAAAAGATAACGTTAGATCTTCAGCAGAAGAAAGCTAGGGCAAGATTGTCTGTCTCAACCCCAGCTGAAACTCCAGTTGAAAACCCAGCCTATATAAAGCCATACAAAAAGTTTATTCCATATAGAGCAGCACTTCAGCCTATTTGTCAACCCAGGAAACAAGAGGAAGTAGTTGGAATAGACCCCAGAATCAAACCAGCTGAGGCAGAATGTCAGGCTTAGCATGGAAATGTAATTTTCTGAATATGAGCACCTAATACCTGGATTAATTAATCCACTTTGTAGCATGTTGTTTACTGCTTTTCTTACCTTTGTGTTTGAATATGGACAAGTAACATCGAGAGTGCCAGGTGCTATTTTTTATAATTTGCGCACCAAGACAAGGCAGGGGTTGCTATCAAACAATATCCAGTTTGAGGGGGAAACAAAGGGAGGAAGAAAGAAAAAAATGGAACTCTCAGGAGATGTGTTTCCCATCCGAAATAGGTATTTGGAGTATATCTTAGTAAGTACACCTTAGATATAAGGCCAGCTGAAGGCTTCTCGGTCATGGCAGACCATCAGGCTCCAGGCAGATCAATCTGAGCATCAGTCCCCTTCCTTGCAAGGTCTGGGTGGCTTCCCTTAAAAACTGGTGAATACCTAGAGTTGCCAACACATTTCAGGCTTCCTATTACAAAATAATCTTGATTCCTAGATGTTTTCAGGAGTGAGATTCTTAAAATTATATTCTTGCTGGAGAGCTTAAGACTCAGCAGCATATTGCCAAAAGTTTCAAGGTCTGGTATTCAGATAACCAACCTCAGAAAGTTTACTGTAATGGAATTTCTGTTCTAATTGGGGCCCTTTGACTGCTGCTTTCTTACCACTGTTGTTTCTTAAAACACCTTGCTTTCTTTCAGGAGTTACAGAGAATTTGGAAGTAAAGTAGTCTCAGTCTGTCAGTAATTCAAGGTACCTGGTTTCGGTGTTAAGTAACTAGTGCCAGTGGCTTTTGTAAGGCTATTAAGTCTTTTTGCAATGCTAGCTCTGAGCTACACGTGTTATGGTAGAGCTGGGATCTTGAATTACTTTCTTTTCTGTCTTTCAAAAGTGGTGACTTCAGTTCAGATGGCTTGCAGCATTCCCATCACCATTAGCATAGGTCACGGTGATGTCATTTGAACCAAATTCTTTGCATGTCTCTCTCTGACAGACATTTCCCTGTTACATTCTGAAATGTTCCATCTGGTTTGGTCCTTGCTGGCACGGTCAAAGACCTCTTCTTGCCCACGGTCCAACTTTTCCAGGGCTCCCAGTAGTGGTGTTTGTCATGAGTGGGGCTCTGACAGAGGGAGGCTCTTTGGCCACAAGCCTCTCAGCCTCTCCCCTTCAGGAGAGCAGAGTGTACCTGAGTCACAGCAACTTCATCCTTACAGCTGGGATCACAGCTCCTCAGATACATTTTTGTCAAACAAAGTGAAGCAAACCCAGCTGGGAACTCAACAGTAAAGTTAGACTTCCATGAACTTCCAAGTTTTGGTAGGCGGTAGTTTGAGCATGAGCAGTGTAATGTGTCTTCAGTCAGAGGAACTATGTCAAGTGTGTGCAGAGATTGACAGGTTACAGCAACAAAGCTGGGTTTCCTTTTGTTTTAAGAGCAATGTTTTCTAATGGAAGTAAAGTGGCAGGGAAATTACCATCACAGCAGATGGACTATTTCATTGCCTTCAACAGGTTCCAATTTCAAGAGCAAGGTTTGCCAAGCACTCTACAAAATTAAAAAAAAAAAAGCAGAGAAATTGCAGTTCTAGTCTGTGGCTAGGAGTGGATGCTGTGTGACTTCAGTCACTGTAATATGTGAGCTACTTGGGGTGTGTTGCAGTTCTAAATCATCCTATTCACATTTAGATGACAGAGATGTATTGGGCACATGGTATAAGCGTTGTTAACAAGTGCTTCCCTGCATGTACGTCATAAATAATAACAAGTGTTCATCATCATTTTAATCAGTGTCTAAGAAAATTCTTCCTGCTGTGTTTCCAGAAAATACACTGTGCTTGACTGGCACAAAGCATAGTTTTACCCTGGAAAGTAAATGGAGGAAAGCATTTGCTTTGTGACTCTTTAATCTCAATACATGTTTTTTTTCAAAACATCTTTGCTAGTAACTACCTGTAGTGTACCATATTTAGGATATAGTTAATTCAGCTCTGGCATCTCTAAAACTGAAGGTAACTACTTGATTCTCATCTGTTAGGGCTGAAGGGCTGCTAAAGGACACCATATGCAAGTGCTAGATCTCACAAGATGTTGGGCATGCCAGATGTACGATTGCAGACCCAGGACCCAGACTGTTGGGGGGTATCAGCGCAAGTGTAATTGTGCTGACTGGTATGAGAGGAAAACAGATGAGCCTATGGTTTAAAGATCAGGACAGCTACATTTAAAACGCATTTGATTCACTGAGGCCAACACATTGGTGTCAGCACCGTGTGCTCTTGCCAGAGGCAGTTTGAGGGTTGCTGCAGCAGGAGGCTCCCATTGTAGTGCTGCTTGTCCTGAGCATTCGCTCTTCACTGGTTTTCCGCAACTCAGCATTTTTAACTTACCCTGCCTCTAAAGATGCCCATAGGTCCCTAGATCAGTTGCAGATGTAGTGTAATGGTCCTTGGTACAAGTGTGGCCCACTGACGGGTGTAGCAGCCCCACTGTAGATTTAAGCTCATGAAGTGGTAACCAGCAGTCCTTGAGGTCCTTCAGGATTGCCTTCTTGGAGAGGCTGAGTGCAGTTACTGCCTTCTTCAGAGGACAGAGTGTGGGGTTTACCGTGGCAGCATGGCAAGCCTGAGCAAGTCATGTGGATGGACTCTGTTGTGCTCAGTGCTGCAGGAGCACACAGGGAAAGGGCCATCTGTCCTTAGGTCACTGACAGCTTACCTTGGGCCAGGCTCTGGGAATAGCAGGAATAGAGGGTGCTCATAGAAAGTCCTTGCAAAAATAAAGCAGAATTTTACTCAGTTGCATCCATACATACATAGCAACAGGATCTATGCAGTCTTTTATGGCTTTTATATAAAATTTGCCTGGAACATATGATGTTTGCTGCCACGAGCTCTGACAGCTGCACCACTCACGCAGTGTGCACTTGTTTCATAAATGAGTGAGGAGAAAGTATATATTTTACAGATTTCTGCATCTACCTGATGGCAAAATATAGCTGACATACCTTGGTATCAGGTAGTTAGAAGAACAATGATTTCCAGATTATCTGCAGGGCTGGGTCCTAATTTTAGTATTTTCGAACAGCATATATGCAGATTTCTTTTTTGTTACTGTTTTTGAAATAGCTCATTTGCAAGAGATGTACTTTCCTGTTTCATGTGTGAGAACCATGAAAACACCATGATATGTAGGAGTCAGTATAAAAGCCGTAGTTTCATATTCACAGACTCTGTTAACCTAGACAAAAGAAATAGATGTGTACTGTTCCATCTTGGCAAAGTGATTCTGTAATTGACAGCCAAGGGTTGACAGCAGTGATTTAAAAGCATCTTTAATAGTGAGATAAAAATATATTCTTAAATAAAAAATTTCTGGGCTTTTAGACCATTCAGAAAATACTCCAAGTATTTTGCCAGATGAGTAATTTTTTACTACTTTTGATGAATAAAATCACAAATACAGTTAGTTTAACAATCTTCAAATAAATAGAAAATGGCAGATGTCATCTTTTAGATGCCACGCATTGTCTCAGACCTAGATGGGAGTCTTGGCAGCACTGGATCATCACTCTTGACAGTGCTTGTGGGAGGATGTAGTGGCATGTCTGGAATGTGCAGCTGCCTTAGGCATCAAAGCACCATCCCATAAATTTCAGCCATTGGAAATCCATTGCCATCAAGATAGAAGGGGTGTAAAAGCTGTTCAAAAATAAGAACTGGTTGGGTTTTGATGCTTTTGTCAAATATGCTGTCCAGCTGAAAATGCTTTATATTTGATAAGGAAAAATCTCTTCAATGTAAAGTTTTGTTTATATTGCTGGAAGCTGGGAATGTTCCAGCTTCACTTAACAGATTTCTCCTCTTCATTTCCAGTCATCTTGCCATTCTTCTGCTCTCTTTTCTCAAGCAGCTAAAAACTTGATGGACATCAGTAGCTGACTGTCACACTGATTTTCGGTAGGATAGGCCATGTCTCACACCACTCCCATCTTCTGCACAACTCTGAAAAACCCAGAGAGTGTTTTTTAACTTAGTAGAATTTTTAACAACCATTTTTCACAACTGTGACTGTGCATCAAATGCAGCTTCTGCAAAATGATAAGCACAAAGAGGTGGGAGAGTAGCAAAGCTTGGCTCCCTGGCCCCTCTTGCAGCCCAGCTTTCTGTAGGAACGCCCAAGCAAGCACCAGTGTCAGGAACTCAGTAGGCTTTTGAAATAAGAGAAATTATTTCCTCTTCCTAACAGTTTATTGAGAATAAATTCACAGTTCATTGAGAGGAGATTAACAGTTTATGAGGGTTTGGCGTGGTTCGGTTTTTAGTGCATGGTTTGTTACATCAACCAACATACCTTAAGGTCACATGCTTTTTTTAAAGAACAAACCAAAACCCCCTTCAGCACTGCATATTAGACCCAGGACATTTGCATGAACTCATGCTAAGCCTTAGCTTGCAAAATAAAACTCATACAACATTTATAAATCTCTTTTTCATAGAGGGGGGGAAAAAAGTCCCCAGACAATTAAGTCTTCTTTCTCCATTATTACTGATGAGACCTCCAGATCAAATAAATGTAATAACAGCTTACCAGTTGCCTTGCCCACATAACCTTACCTAAGCCAGGAGCTATGTGTGGGAGAAGCGTGCAGCATCAGGACCATGTTTATATGAAACAGCTTTCCTTTCCCTCCAGAGAAGGCACCTCGGCTGTCGGGGAAGCACAGTGCAGCAGCCCCACCACATCCAGACAGATCGGATGGGGATGGCAGCTGAAGGATGTGGACAGAAACCCTCAGCACCTGCTGCAGAAAGCTGCAGTGAGAGTTGCACCTGGAGGATTCACGTACCAAAGTCAGGGCTGTTGCTCTGCGTGTCTTGTCAGTCAGTAAATGGTTGCTTTTAATTTCTGTATCTTTCACCTACATCTGTTTGAAAGATGTCCTAGGCACTTTGCATGACCTGTGTCAGATGAGCAGTTCTCTGTGCTTTTGAGCTGTTGCGGTTGAAGATTTCATGCAGGCTGTAGAAGCACCAGTTACTTGCCATTGTAATCTCTGGCTGTCTCCTTGAAATACTGTGGTGGTGGCTGTCTCAAGGCCCTGTGCACGTGGCGTTATTCCTGATGACATTCCTGAAGACATTTTTATCCTTATATGATTCTTAGTGGGCACTGATTTCACCACGAAACATTAATTCAGGAAGGATGCTTCAGACTGTCATATTTAAATGTGTCACTGGATGGTCTCTTTTTACCCATGTGAAATTTATAAATGGATGGGGGGAAATAGTTCAGAGGGCAGACGAGCCTATAGGATAGGCCAGTATCTCCATAAATCAAATTCTGTGTTTTCCACTTGGGTTCCTGTGGTGAGGACAGGTCAGCAAGCTGCTGAGGTAACTGTTCACTGCAGAAATGGTAAATAGATGAATTCCTACAGCCAACCATCGGGGAGCATGGCAGACCAGTGATGCCACTGCTGCTGTTTATTTGCTGCCTTTCATTCCATGTAGCTTGATTGCTATTGATGTTGTAATATTAATTACGCACCATAAGCCAACTGAGAGGAGCTCAGCGTGTGAGGTCAGCTTTGGGCAATTGTATTACATGAAATGCAACATCACAAATCTTCCCCACAGTGATGCTGGTATTTCCTAATGGCATTTGTGAATGTCTGTTTAAAATGGCCCAAGCTTCTAGCTTCACTATTTATTTATTTATTTTTTTAACTGTGGGGAGGCAGAGTCAAGTTTCATAAAAACTAGGTAATTCTTTGGGTTACTTGTAGCAGTTTTTCAAAACCAGCTGCTCTTTGCGGCCTAACCCATGCCTAAGCCATGCAAGCTATTGGCAAGAGCCAGCAGAGGATATTTAAAAGACACAATGATTCCTGCGAGTGTGGGGGTTTCTTGCTCATTATCAACTTGCCAATAGTTTGGTCAACATCAAGACAACAAAATGCTGAAGGGAAGCTTTCCGTGGCAGCTTTTGAAATGTCAGCATGAACATTTCCGTGCATTCTTGGTTTGCTGCTCAACAGTGTTTTCTTTCTGGGCAACTGTAAAAGTAGACAGGCTTTTGATGGTTTGTGAGAAAGATGTAAGCTGACGCTTAACAGGATGTCTGAAGAGCTTTTGTGTGTTCCTGGACAAACAGCAAGCAGAAAATGGAGCAGCCATTCAGGATATTAAACACACCCTGGGTCATGGCAGGATGAGATCTTGGCAGTGTTTATTTGGCACAGAGTCACAGGGCCAAAAGGGGACTTGGAGACATCAGCTATAGAGTTTCTCTTCCCGGAGGCAGCTTAGGCTATACTTATCACATACCTAGTGGGTGAGTGTTGAACCTTTCCTTAAACGCCTTTAATAGTGGAGTCTCAACCATTTCTGTATGCCTTTTTTTCCAGTGCTTGACTGTCTTTACATTTTGAGGGTGTTTTATTCACCCAGTGCCTAAGTATAAAATTGGAGTGTACAGGAGAAAAAGATGTTAGCCAGAGAAGCCTTTTAGCTCTTTTTATAAATGCAACATTCAAAATAATGATCAGGTAAAATCTGACATGAGATTTTCGAGGGACACCAGCCTAACTTTATTGCTAGCCACAGGATTCCTCCATGCCTTTGAAGATCTCTTCCTTCAAATGGTGTACCAGGTTGCCATTTAATAGCCATACCAGAGGGGTTCAAAGCAACCTTTCTCCTCATGCTGTGTTTTCTATCTAGCAGTTGCCTTCAATTGTTTTCAGAGTTCTGACACTTAAAAAAAAATTAAACCAAAAAAATAACCTGAAAAACCAAAACAACCCCTTTTGCCAGCTTTTTCCTTGGTACCCTTTTCATACACTATGAGTTCATCATTAAAGCCATATTATGAGGATGAAACCAAAGTAGAACAGCTTTCATTTTGTTAGGCAGGGTTTGTATCAGCTGTGCTGAGAGGCTGGTGAGTCACTGAGCACTGTATCCTACCATTTCTCTGTGGCCATCCTCTCAGCTGCCTCCAGACTTGGAAACAGGTGTTTTCCTGGATGTTCTCTGGCAGGATCATGCTGGCAGGTCATCGCCTATGCTCTCAGCAAGGTCTCTGCCTGACGTCTGATCCAGTCTACCTGGGAGACATGGGAAAAGCTGCCCACGATGGTGTTGACAGCTCAGACACCAGGACATCCCTGGATCTCTGCTTTGGGACGGGGACCCATAGCTGTAGCTGTGCTATTCTCTCCAGCTCCAAAATCAGGACTAGTGGAACAATTTTGAAACACTTAGGAGAGTAATGGAGCAAGTTCAGTGTTAGCAAGAATAGTGCACTCCCTTGCTGATGGTGGTCTGACTTACCTGGGGCAATGCCGCAGTTTGCCAGGGAGTCTTGGAGGGAGAGACTATGCTTTTCTTAGTGCAGAAAGCCCATTAATGGGAGCAGGCATCCAATGGGAAACAGAGAGGAAAACACATCCCTCAAGCAAGGGATGTGATTGCCTTCATTTTCTGCCCATCCCAGGCAGTCTGGAAGCTACCTCCCTGCCCATGTCTGGTGACAGGGCAGGGTTTCATTGCACTCAGCAGAAGTTCAGTCTTGCAAGAAACAGATTGGCAAACCACTCCACATTAATGGTCCATGCACTGGCCAGAGATCACCCTGGCCACATCAGTACACTGCTTGGACCTTACACCAGGTCCCACCAGCCCTGCTCTTGGAAGTCACACAGCCCCACACAGCTCAGAGATGAGGGGAGGCAACAGCAAAGTTGTTCGACTCTGGAGGCAAGTGGCGTTAGCACCTTCCATGGCAGGAGCTGGTGGCACTGCCGAGGGCTGCACAGTGTGCAGGGGTGCTGCTGAGTGTGGGCTGTGCATGTCCATGGCTTTGTGACCTCAACAGGAGACAGCAGCAGGTGGTGGCAGAGGTGGCCCTGCAGGTGCTGCCAGAGACATGCAGTGCCCACCAGTTGCCATTGTGGCCCCAAAGTCCACATCAGGCTGCACCCTGTGGTGGTACAGACCCAGGCAGGGTCTGGGTAGTGTATTGAAGAGTTGAAATAAGCGATGCCATAGGCAGGACACAAAGCAGAGGCCCCAGAAGTGTTGGCCTCCTACAGGTTCTTGCTCCAGGTGATGCCTGGCACAGTTATAACCATGGATATGGCAAGGAATGTAGATGAGTGAGGGACTGAAGTCTATTAAGTTCCTGTAAGAGCCTTTGATGAAACCCAGTGTAACTGTGTAGTGTCCAAAGGCTGACTTTTAAGGGTGGGAACTCCACAGATAACCTCCTGCTGTAGTTGGCAATCTCAGAGTGTTGAGAAAGAGAAAGCATTTGATGGTTAAAAAGGAAACAGGTGCAACAGAGGAGTTCAAAAAATGCAATTTCCTCTGCAATCTTATGAGTGGAAGAAATGGCACTATAACAGGGGGGAAACAGAGTGTGTGGAAGGGATGAACTGATTTTTCCCAAGCCCAGCAATCACTCTGGCAAGGATGGCCTAGCACTAGGAGTTACTGGTTCCTGGTTCACACACAAACTCTGAAATACAGCAGATGCCAATCAAACTTAAGAATTATTGTTCAGCAGTTCCTGGCTTTCACAATCGATATAATCTTCAGCAATGCCTGAAGAAGGAAAAGTTTTTCCTCCGTGTTTCACATTTTCTCTCCTGCTCTGATAGACTCTTAATCTCTCATGCTCCCCTTGATTTCTTTGCTCCTACTCAATCCTAGCAGTTCTACCTAAGGTGTGCAAAAATAGGTGCAAGGGAGTCAAAAGAGACCAAAAAGGCTGCACTTTGCAGCAGATCAACTGGAGCATGACTTCAAAATACACCCTTTTCCTCAGTAGTCAAAAGACTACAAGAGCAGCTGTTATAGATGCATCTTTAGTTGATTTTGTATCTGCTGTAAGTGCTTCTCTCTTAACATTTGCCTTTTTCCCTTCTTCTCAGCATAGTGGGATGCTTCTCATCTTTTCCCTGCTGTTGAGTATCAGCACGTGCTTTGAGTCCTATAGAGCTGAACAGGAATTACTAACAGATTTGAAAATTAACACTGATCTGTAATCCTTGCAGGCACAAAATTCTTACCAAAATACAACAAAAAGGGGCATTTCCCTTCTGTTGTGATTGCATATCCACCTGTGTAACACCAACATAAATAGCACAATGAAGTAATACTTTGTGGCAATGCAGGAACAGAAGTGACCGAGTTTGAAACAGCATCTATAGACAGTGGCTTTCCTAATACAGGCAGAAGAGTTTACATCCTGCACCATACAGGTCAGCTTCTAGAATTGTGTGTGTCTCTCTTGTTGCAGTACTTACCTGCTCTGGATGGGCACCTGGATGAGACCAAGAAGGATACCTGCTGCTTGGATAGCTAAGATTGCTTCCAAGATCACTATGAAATATCAAGAATTTTGTAGCTTTACTCTTTTCTAAGCGAAGATGCAGAGGGCAATGCTAAATTCAGCAAGGATATGTTTGCCTGTCCAAGTATTAGTGACAAATATGTTTTTGAATACAGTCCATCCTTTGTTCTAATACTCCAAATACATCCTGTTCCATCAGGGTGTTCATCAAAAGACTCATTTTTAAGCTCCTCTATCAAAATGTCAGAATTACTATGGGAAGCAGTTCATTTATGACCACACTTTTCTCGATACATGTTTTGTGCTGTACTCAAAAGGTGGGTTCTGTTGAGGGTGTGTTGTACACTTTTGGTCAGATGTCAGTGCTTGTGCTGGAGGTTGTTTCTTCCCAGTGCCTTTTGCCAGGCCAGATGTTCTAGTCACTTGTGCTACTGGGACTATGCCAAGTCACACAGGCTGGCTGCTGGCTTGGTAGGTCACAAGCAAATGTTGCAGGAGGTGGGGGATACTTGGGCATGTGTGGAAGCAGAGCCAGAACTAGGACCATCCCTCCTTTCCCCTAGCATGGGTGGTAGATCCCTGTGCTTACACTGCTCTGTTTCAGGTCTTTCCTGAGCCTTCATGCAAACCTGGCTCCTCATCACTGGAGTGGTACCCAAAATAGAGCGACTGTGCCTCAGAGTGTCATCACTGGTTTGGAAAGAGGCTCTTAGAAGCCCTTACAGAAAGGAGTGTGTTAAGTGGCATCTGCATCATGATGTAACAGCTCATGAGCAGCTCAGCCTGGGGAGGGTTGGGCTGAGAGCAAAATGACATCGGTTATGAAAGAGGCTGTGTCTCTCCATACCTGTTTTTAGTAGGAAATCCCATTGAAGAGGTGCTGCTTGTCTGCATGGGCGTAGTCCCGCTTTACCTTTGAGAGCAGACTGCAGATGCAAAGAGGGAGCAGACTGGAAACAGGTGGCACAAAAGGTGCCCTTGGTCTCATCAGGTTTTAAAGGTATCCTCAGCAGTTATCTTCCCTGTCCTTTGCTCTGTGGCTTGGGTTTGGCTCTTGGGCAGCAGCAACAGGTGGCACTCTGCTGCCTGCCTTCTTGCTGTGGGAAGCATGAGGCTGGAATAGCCCAGCTGGAGATCTGGCCCAAGATGCATTAAAAGCATTTCCTCAGATAGTTCAGTTTAATTTTAATAAGTCATATTTAGAAGCCCTCAGGATACTGGCTGTGGGAGAGAGAAGGCTTATGCCCTGAAATTAAAATAGGGTGGATGGATGGTGTGTGAAGGACTGTTCAGAGTTTGGTGTGGGGTCAGAGGCATCACATCTTCCTTAGAGAGAGGAATATGGTTTGAACAACATGGGGAGGTTGGCAGGGGAAGCACTTTGACTGAGAAATATTCTTTGAGATTAAACAACAAAACTCTGCATGCACATACAGACTAAATCTTCATAACGCAGCCAGGCTTTGACAGTGCACTGCAGCATTATTGCTATTAATAATCAACAGTTACTAACACTATAATCCAGTAAACTTAGAGGTTGCAATTACAGCAACATAAATAGCAATCCAGATGACTAAAGGCATTGCTGTCAATGCAGATGGCAGCTATAGCATTAGAAAAAAATGTGGAGGGGAGATATCGGAGCTTGATATGTGAGCTTGGGTCTGCTAGTCTTTTATATACTATTTTTAATATACTTCCTGAAATGAAGCTTCAGAAAGGTACACTGCCTCTTTAAAATTAGTCTAGGAACTACAGGTAGTTCACATTATTTTTAAAATAATAAATCTCTATATATATCTATATTAAAATATATATGTATACATAAGTTGGCTAGCCTACCTTGTGGAAAGGCTGCAGCTAAACTAAGTCTGAGCTAATATTGTATTACCATGGTCTCCTGGTTTGTAGATAGCCCTTCCTTATTAGATGAGGTTTTGTTCTTGCTCCACAGAAGGTGCCTGTGTATATAACTCCTTTGTATTGCTTTCTGCAGAGTCCCTTATATATTTCTTACTACTAATGCTGTGTAGAAAAGAAAATCCAGAGATTTTACTACTGATAATTAACCATATAATGGCTATTAGCAAAATAAAGATTTAGTTGTTTGGGAAACAGATTTATTTATATTGTGTATGGTTTATTGCCTGATAACTTGTTTGGTGACTGGATATTCTTTTCCTTCTCCTGGTCCTTTTCTGCTTTTTCCAGCTGTGGTGTTTACTCCTCACTTTGATTATCTAGCAGGCAATAAAGTATATTGTATGTTTTGAAGCCAAGCAGTGTGCTTCTTAATTGTCCATTAGTGGAGAGTCAGGATCGGTGGAGATCAGATGGTACAAGTTGTGGCTGCTGCCTGGCAGGACAGCTCTCCTGCCGCAGCTGGCACCTCTCCTGTGGCAGGGCCCAGGCATGTGCCCACAACAAAAAAATGAGTGTTTCTTACTGAGAAGGAAGGAGCTGCAACCAGAAGCAGTCATAGCCTTGCTTCCTAGCTGTCCCTAAGGACATGAGGAGACCATGTGGACACAGATGAGCTGCTGCGTATCTTCTAATTCACACAACAACCCTTTTTATTCTCCAGTACATGCAGCAGTGGCAGTGGCAGGTAGTCACTAGCAGCTTCTGGCTATCTCAACAGCCTGGTGCCCTGGTGGTGCTAATTTTTTACTGTGAGGTATTAAGATTGGCAGATTTTGGTGCACATGCCAGGCTCAGGTTCGTGGCCTGGCAAGGAATGGCAGGGGCACTCCATGCTTTCCTGCACACAAGGTGATAGATACATCATCCATCCTCAGCAGCAACAAACCCAAGAAGTGTGTGCTAAAACACTGCTCCTGGGATCATGCTCAGGCACATGGCAAACTGCCCAAACGTACCTGGTCTGCTTCTTTGGGGTTTAATTGCTTTGAGGGGTTTTTTGTTTTAATGGGGAGTCAAGTTCCATGTGGCAATTCCTATCCCTCCTGACATCTGTGGCATTTTTTTGTGCATTTCAAAAACTTCATTCCCAAAAGTGACTCATGGGAGCATGCCAGTTGCTGTGTTTGCAGGAGGAGCACATCTTTCTCTACCTGGTTACCTTCCTTTTCCTCAGCTGTGGCTGTTCAGAGGTCATCTTTCACCTCCCACGGGAACACACAGCATCACCCGATGCTTTGCCCTCCTCTCAGCAGAAGACATCAGCCCTGGTGCAGCATGGGGTGGGGCTGCCATCAGGTTGTTCACTTCACGAAGCTGGTCCTTCTCCTAGAGCAGGGATGGAGGCTCATGGCCATGCTCCCATGAAACAGCTCAGGGGATGGAGTGGAAGAAAGCAAAGCCATTTTCCACCGTATCACAGAAGAAACAAACAGCTTTGTCATCTGGGGAAATGAAGCTGCTAAAACCCCCAGCCTTCATCAGTCAACACCATTTTCTGGTGTTTATTTTTACGCATTCCACCCTGAAGCAAAAGTTGAAATGGTGGTGCTGCCTGTGCAGCAAAGCTTTCCAAAAAAGCAGTAAAAAAAACCCCCCTCTCGTGTAAGTCAAATCGATTTTTTTTTTTTGCTTCATGGCTGACCTTTGGCTATTTTTCTGGGTTTTATATGGGCATATGTGTGCCTACTATGCATGTACACATGGAGGGACATCTGAAAAACCTTAGTCCATACTCACTAGTAATTTAACATAATCAAATTGCTCACTGGATGCTGATATGCTGAATGGTGGCAGTTGCAAAACTGACGGTATTTTTAGTTTTGCATTCTTGTGGTCCTGCTGGGGCTCCTGCCTGAGCACTGCTCTGGTGGCTTTTGGAGGTGGAGCAGCAGAGCTTACAGCCACAGTGCCCAGCCAGGCAACCACAAAAGGGCACACACGTTTGGCAGGGTTGACGAGTTCTCTAGGGAGGGATGGAACACTCTGATGATAAGGTTCCAGACATGAGGTGCAGCACCACTGGGCAGGACCCCCAGCCCTGCTGCCCTCCCCACAGGATGGGATGCGTATGGTCAGGGTCTTCATCCCTGCCTGTGGGTCACATCATCTTCCCACCCACAGGCTGGAGCACCCCAAATCCAGCTGGACTGAGAGGAACAAGCTGCTGCCTCCATCCTAAGTGGGCAGCCACCCCCCCTCCCACCACTGGCAGCTGCTCCCCAGCAATATGTGAGTCATAAGCAGCCCTGGTGGAGTTGGAAAAGGGTCCCAAAGGTGCTCTTGCTGTCACACAGGAACACTGGGAAGCCAGCCCCACGGTGAGGGGGAGGGAGGAACTCCTTACTGTTATGTATTTGAGATGGGGACGCAGGGGCAAGGGGGACACATCTTCATATTATGTTTTCATAACCAAAGGGCAAATCAAAATTGTAATCAAATGAAAACATTATTTCACAGAATCACAGAATCATTACAGTTGGAAAGGACCCTCAAGATCATCTACTCCAACTGATAGCCCTCCACTACCCTTATCCCTAAATCATCCCCTGAAGAAAAACATCTATCCTCTTCTTAAAAACCTCCAGGGATGGTGACTCCCCCACCTCCCTGGGCAGCCCATTCCAATACCTCACCACTCTTTCAGTAAAG
>VWZX01002693.1:0-44903 GCA_013399015.1 Galbula dea | reverse complement strand
TGCTGGGGGTTGTTACGCCCAAAATGCAGGACTCTACATTTAGCCTTATTAAAACTCATCCCATTGGCCTCTGCCCATCTATCCAGCCTGTCTAGGTCCCTCTGCAGAGCCTGCCTACCCTCAAGCAGATTGACACTCCCACCCAGTTAGTGTCATCTGCAAACTTACTAAGGGTGCACTCTATCCCCTCATCCAAGTCATCAATAAAGATGTTGAACAGGAGAGGCCCCAACACTGACCCCTGAGGAACACCACTCGTGACCGGCCATCAACCAGACTTGACTCCATCGAGCACAACTCTCTGGACTCGGCCATCCAACCAGTTTTTGATCCAGCCAAGGGTGTGCTCATCCAAGCCACGAGCAGCCAGTTTCTCAAGGAGAATGCTGTGGGAAACTGTGTCAAACGCCTTGCAAGCTGTCCTTTCCTTTAGAAAGTGTAGAAGCAGGAATACAACATGACCCCTTGAACAGCACAAACCATCCACCCCTCCTGCTGGGAAAAAAAAGTGCTTTTTGCATTAATAAAAGTTTCTAGCAGCTTGTTCAACTTGTTTTGACATCAACAGAGAACATGAATGAGACTTGCATTCAGGAAATACCTGGCTTCATCTTTCTGTGCTTGCCACATCATGGGAGAAAAACAGGAATAGAAGCTAGTTCCCATTTTTAAGCAGTGGGGTCCCTTGGACCACAAACCCCTAAAACACTGTGCCTGTGTTCTCAGGTGCCTGTGCTAGCACTTGGCCTTACTTGCACATGCCACCTGGAGATATTGGTAATGTAGGTAGCAGCAAAGCTGGTGGCTTTGAGTGGGTTCAACAGCCCACATCATCTACTTTCAGCAACTCATGAGTGCTGGACTAAACCCTCAATAATTAAGCATATTTTATATGCATTTGTGTATAGTTTAAAATTGCTTATTAGGGCATGGTTATAATTGACTAAATGTTGGTTGGGTTTTTTTTTTCCTTACTGCAAATTGGATCTGACAGGGGCTTTTTTGCCAGCACAAGTGAGATGTAAGAAATGAAGGTTTGCTGCAGGTACTTAGGGAGGCTAATGCCTTCCTCTCTGGATCAGTCCTTTAGTTTCTAAACTACTTTGAGAGAGAAGCCTAGGTGTGGCTGGATCCAAACTAAGTCTCAGACTTGGTCAATGGTTTATGTCTAATGGAATTAGCTGCATGGATTTCATGAGACCTTCATTAGGCATACTATCAGTCACTTATCTCCCTTCCAGGAGTCTGATGTTTGCTCTGAAGTTCGAACCTGAGGTTTGCTGAAACAGAGTCTCAGACTGTTACCTTATAAAAATAAAATGGTCTTCTAAAAATAAACAACTTAGTAGAGCAGAACAGCAGCAGGATTGGCTCGAGCTGGGTGCTTCCAGTGAGGGACAGATCCAAACAAAGAAAATCCTGGGCAACTATACAGACTATTTACCACCTGCACCCCAATCTTCACACGTCCTTTGGTCCAATAGTAATTGTGGTCTGACATCTTCTGATTCCTTATTGCATTCCTCCACTATCGCCAGACAGGCCATGATCTTGTCTGGTTGCAGCTGCCGCTGATGGTTGTAGCCCTGAAACCTCCTTATTTTCTGGTTTGTGTTGGCTCTGCAGCCCTTGTTTTGCTGAAGTAGGTACACATTCAGTAAACCTTAGTGAACGCCTACAGCTTGCAGCCTGTGGCTTTGGCAAACCTAGCTGCTCAGGCTAAGTAATGCAAACTATAATAAAATCACACAACACTGTAACTCTAAGTGATTAAGTCTATTTAAAACTTAACTTATTTAAGCTAAATGACTAATATCTTTTAACATTGAGAGGCATCCCTCCTCAAGGGGACTGTTGCCTGGTGCAGAGTCCTGTTGCCATCCAGGGAGAACTCAGATCAGTCTCATCCAATGAACTGTCATTGGTAAAACTCATTGCTTTGAGAAGCAACCCTGAGAGGTGTCTTAGCTCATGGAGAGACCGCTGCCATGCAGCCACACTCCCTAGCAGGGAGAGCTCAAAGTCTGCTCACTCAGGCTGTCACATTTATGGGAATAAGTGGTTGGCTTGTAGTCAAATTGCATACAGTGGGAGAGGCATGCACGAGACTCCTTGTACCCACAATTTATCTGTGTTCCAAGTTCATATAGCCTGGTGCTTACTGTGCTGTGCTCCTTTGTGGTCCTCCTAGAGGAGCTCTTGGCCTGGCTATGGCTCAGACCTTTAGCTCCTTTGAAGCCTGTACCAAACTGCTGCTGCTTTGGTCAAGGGGAGTCTAGTGCATGTCACAGAAGCAAATAGCAGCGATGACGGGAAACAAGGGAAGGAGTTAAGGCTGAAGCTAGCCTAACCTCTTGCAAGGAGTGGAGGAACTTGCTTGTACTGAGGAAACATTGGTTGTGAACTTCGAACGATGTCTGAGTGCCACAGGAAGCAGGCATAGGTCAATGCTTTGAGGAACCCCCCACCTCCACATGATATTCTTATACCCCCATCAATCTGCAGCGAACTGAAGAGAAGTTGTTTGCAGCTGCCCAGGAAGCCAAAAATGTTTCCTTCCGTGATTCTAACCCAGCTTGAAAAATCTGTCCACAGACCAATTTAATATTTGGTGATGTTGAATTTGGGTGAAGCACGCAATTCAATGCCAGCGGGTGCTGATGGAGGGAGGGTGAGAGAGCCAGTGAGAGGCCACCCCACCTTTTTCTTGACATAATTGATCCTTAAACAGAAGAATAAAGAGATTGTCTAACTATAAAAGAGAGATCTTTCGCTGAAATATTTGTCTAAAACAGATGGCTCTGTTGACTCAGATAAAATACTCCCCCTGCTACAAGCTGGCTGAAAAGCAACTGTGTTTTGCCATTTAGAAAATAATGACACAGCGTTGATGGACCTATCCAGGAAAAATGGAGGAAAAAAAGAGCACTCATAAGTCCAATTTAAAAGATAAAAAAGGTTTATCCGGACCACTTCTCCAGCCTAGCACCATCTTCATAGTGGATGTGTGCAAGGACGGGGTTGTGGGACATGACAGGAACTGCTTGTTTACTCATCTTTTTCAGGATGGAGTACATCACTTGCAAACTTCCAGGGCACAGGGATTTCTATAAGTACATTCAGCTTCTTATTCTATAGCATCATTGGGTTTTCCTTTATTTGGGGAAAATTACAGGATATGGTTATTTTTGCCATAGCTTTTATGCTTTAATTCCCTTTTTCTACCCTTGAAAATGCACCAAATTCTTTCCTTTTTGTTGTTTCTAGCTCCTGGCCAACCCCAAGCCTGTCCTTCCTTTCTGCTGATGTACCTTTACAAATAACTGGTGCTCTGTCATCTCCTTCTGAGACTTGATGCTTTCACTCCTCTTAGAAAAGCTTGTGCTATTCTGCAGCATTCACATTCTGCTGGAAACCTTAAAAATGTCTGTGCACCTTCCTTGCAGCTTACCAAACACGGAACCCAACAGCTGTTGCAATATTAGGTAGATTTTTACTTGAACATAATACAACTTAGAACTGCAAATGCATTTTCAGTTTATCAAATTTTAACTAATTGCTTGCTTGTCATAGTGTAATTTTTGCAGCTAACAGGGAGTAGCTACAGCTGGGATAGCAGCACAGGTATTTTTACTTGCTCAAACCTTTGCAGTGCAGCTGCGAAACAAGCCAGCACCACACAACTGCTGCATGCGTCCCATCTGGGCTCATACCAGAGGTCAGGAAACCCAAAACCATGCCTGCTGCCAGTGGGGTGATGCCAGTTTGTGCCTCCCCACCTCCAAGTCCCTAGCCTTGACATCAGGAAGCCTGGCTGATCCTCTAGACCCTGCCAGATTAGGTCTTTCCTCCTTTCCATAAGGGCCAAGGAAAGCTCTATATACGCCTTGTTGTAGGCAGAAGCTCTCCTAGAGGGGGAAACTGTAGTACTGGCCCTTAAACTATTCATTTTAGCTGTTGAATTTGCTTTCTTGGTTCCTGCTGAAGGTTTCCTTTCAGCACACTGGGGGCTTCTCAGCCTTTACGTATTTATGTATGTATGTATGTATATGTATCTAATATCTTATATATCACAGTACAATGGTAGAAGTGCCTTTATCTCCTTATACTGGGGTAACTACCACTGCCCTACAGAAAATCAGGACTGAGTACCAGGCTTACTTCTTGTGCCTGCATGACTACAGCTGCAATTGGGGCTACACCACTCCAACACTTTGCTGAAGAAAAATAAACCAGAAAAACAGCTTTGAATCCTTCCAGCTCAGGTCCTGCTTGGCTGGGCTGGGAAAGAGCAGCCACGGCATCCACTTAGCTGCGTCACCCTTCAGCGAGGGAGGAGCACACCAGGCCATGGTGACTGCTGTCAATACTTGGCGTGGTCAGCACCAGTAACCCTGTTCCCTGCTGCGTTTCACTCCTCCGAATGTCACAAATAAATGAAAACCACAGGATGAGGACAGGGCTGGAGGCACCATTAACAATTACCTCAAGGCCATCTTTCTACCTGTTGCACCCTAATAATGGTGCTGCATACAAGATGGCATCGCATTTCACACACTTCAGCTCTCACACTTATTTCAGTGTGTTACACTGCTGAGTGCAGGAAAAATAATTTTTTATTCTTTTTGTCAGTAGCACACCAGCAGGCAAAAAGCTACCAGCGTCCCTTGACCCTAGGGAATGAAGATTAAGGCTTTTCTAGACCCTTGGTAGGCTGGGAAAGTCAGGTCTGGTGCCAAAGGCTGTTGTGGTCCTCAGTCTTACCTAATTTGTGCTTGGTTGGACCAAAATTGTACCTACATTCACCTTCATCAACATTTTTCTCTTGCATAAAACCAAAAGACACACTTCAAGAAAGGTACACATCTTCTGCTAAAAGTGCCATTCCACCTCCCAGCCCCAAAATCTATGTTTGGCAACATCATGAGGTTTTAAAACAATTTCAGGACATAAGTATTTGTTAAAACAGCCTGTCCAAAAGCTGTTTCTAATTTGCTTTAATATGTTCAGGTGTTAAAATGCACAAGAACCTTTAAGCAGGTATCTTAAAACAGTTATTTTAATCAGCTGAATTTAAATTTCAGCTCTGTTTTTGTTGGTTCCTTAAAGAAAAGTTGGTATTTCAAAAGCTCAGAGCTTCAGTTCTGGTGATTCACCCTGCTGCAGATACCATCTGAATCAAGCAAAGCATGGATCCAACAACCACCCTCACTAAGGGAGAATGAAGCCACTAAAACCATTTTTTTTAATTGGCCTTTATGAATAAATCATGACATATTTCCCCAATTACTCTCTTTTAGCTTTGTTTTAGTAGATACAACCCTCTGCATAAAAGAGCCCCTACCTGTTTGAAAAGCATTGACCTCAAACAGCCTTTGGAGGCAGGATGGGCCCCACTCTCTAACATGCATGGACCAGTCATGGTGCTGGGCATGGTATTATTAGGTGGACAGTTTGACTTGATAATCTCAGAGGTCTTTTCCAACCATAATGATTCTAGGATTCTATAACTAAAAGGTAATGCTGGCCCTCCTCCTCCTCCTCACAGGAAGATGGCTGTGTGCCTTTTTGGCACAGGACATACACATGATTTCAGAGGTATTCCCAGGGAACAACAGTGTTTTGCGTCTCTTTCTGTGAATCCTGCAGGCTGTTTACTCCCTAAAAAAGGAGCTGCTAACAGACCACTGTTCTCATGATCCCTCATGCTTTTGAATCCTGTTCGGCCTCATGCACAACCCCTGAAGTCCCCAGGCTTTTTGCAAACATACACCTTGTCCAATCCCAGGAATCCATTAAAGTTAGTTTCAGACTCTCCACTCTGTCCTTTCCTCACACACCTTTCCTCAGCTGTAGTCACGTCTGTCCTATTGTCAAGGGTTGAGGCTGGGCTGACCACCAACCCAATGAGAGACGCTCCCCGTTACCCTCTCTTCTCCCCCATGACAGGAAGGGAAAGAGAATAAGAGAGGCAGAGAGACTTGTGGATTGGAAAGTAAAACAAACTCCTTTAATAATGACAAATTGAATGTATACAGATATATACATATGTGTACAAAACCCAATACCAAACCCAAACCCCCCTTGATGGTAACTACATCACCACTGATACTGCAGCAGAAGGCCTCAGCAGCAGATGAGAGTCAGGCTCAGGGGCTGGATCCTGGTACTGGATACAGGAACTTACAGATCACCAAAGCGCAGGAGAAAAGGAACCAAGAAGAATAATCTCACAAGGGAAAATAATCTACCAAGGGGGAACTGACCCTCAGTTTATATATTGACTATGACATATATGGGATGGAATACTTTAGTTGGTCAGTTTAGGGTCACCTGGCCTGTCTGCTCCTCCCTGACATTGCAGCCTTTATCCTGCACCCCCCAACATGAGGCACAAGATTTAGCAGTGACCTTGCTTTGCATGCCAATCCCTGGTAGTAAATCTACTTAGGCATTATCACTGATAGAAGCTGGCAGTGTCTGCAAAAACACGTTGTTTTAAAAAGTGCAGTTTCTCAGAGGAGCTTTAACTGAAAAGTATTATCTCTGAACAGAATTAGTTCTGTTCTAACCCAAACCAGGACACCTGTCTTGACAGCAGGTTTTGCCTGCAGCCTAACTCTCAAAACAGCAACATTCATCCTCACTCTTTGATGCTTTTTTTTTTTTTTTTGCCTTGCCTTTACACCAAAGTGAAAGTAACATTTTGCTTTTGCTGGCACAGACAATTTCACGATAAGCAGTTTCAGTCTACTCAGGCAGTGCTACCATTGGCAGACCTGCTATTAACTCAAAAGCAAATGAAAACTTGTCCTTGTGTTGTGTTGTAGGAGTCCAGTATGGTTTAACTGCCATTTCGGAGGCTGCACCTTGCAGAATTCAGCCAACTTGGCAAAGTAACAAGAAGCAGCTGTGTGCTTGCAGCATTTGCCATGTGAGCAGCCTATGGGGACATGAAGGCTCCAGCAGCAGCTGCTCTGAGTGAAGCTTCAAAGTGACAGGACAAAATCTAAACCAGGAACCTGATCCACAGGCCACCATTATAGGGGTGTGCAAAGCTGGAAGCCACCTCCCCATTCTTGAGGTATTTTAGACTAGAACACAGGTAAATCCACTAAAGAGGAACTGTGCTGTAACAGAAATAGAGATTGCCTTTTTTTAGCCAAGGGTGTCTTGCACAATACAGCTCTTGGAGTAAGTTTGGGCTTCCAGACTGAAAAGCCTGGGAACCGACACTGGTCTCATACCATCTGCATGATATGGTGGTGGTACCTTCAAAGCAGCTGTCCTCCTCTCCTACCTCTCCCACTGCTCTTGTTTATATATTTTGGGTGACCTGATTACACATTAGAGTTAAAAGGTCACTTTGGCATAATCAGACTACAGGAAGCATGTGCCAGTACTGTAAAAGAGGTACACTATTAGTGCTGTGGTAAAAAAGCCTGGGTTATACTGCATTAGGAAGGGCACCATTATTCTGTGCCAGGATCGCTGTTGTGGCAGGTGTAGAATCATAGAATTGTCAGAGTTGGAAGGGACCTTCAAGATCATCTAGNTAGGAGAGGTGCTCCAGTCCTCTGATCATTCTCGTGGCCCTTCTCTGGACTCGCTCCAGCACCCCCATATCTCTCTTGTAATAGGGGCTCCAGAAAGAGATCGAGTAGTTGCTATGAATAAGGTGATGGAAGTGGAGCTGTGCTCACTGCTGCACTCCATCCCCCTCATGCCACTTTGGTGACAACACTTGGCCTTGCTCTTATCTTTAGTCCTTCACTAGAAAAACTGGCTTTTGCTTTCTTTAGGGTCACAGCAACACATTCAGGAACCTGGATGGTAAAAGGTTGTCTCAGAGGCAGAAATGTTCTCTCCAGACATGTAGTTACTTGAAGATGCAGACCTCAAAAAAAGGTGCTCAGACTCCAGTGAGGTCTGACTTACCTATATGTACTGCTGTTAAAATCTTTCCATTGGCAAAACTACTCTTTCACAGGGTTCCTTTTCCAATCTGAGATCAGTTCCTAAGCCCTTTAAAATACTTCTCCCACTAAATGTGGATTCACCAGTCTCTTTTCCCTTCATTGCACCCGCTCCCAAGCCCTGTAATTTCAGAAACCTTCTTTCTGTAGCCTTTATAAAAAACAAGCAAGCAAGCAAAAGAACAGAAGGAAACCAGAACTTGTTTCAACAATGCAGTTCTGCTCCCCCAACAAATGATCCTTGTCTCTGTGCCGTTTACATTTGTATACTGCAGTTTCTTGCAAATTCATCAATCCACTGAAACAGTCTGGTTCTAACCTTTTCTTATATTTTATGACTGCTCTTTTCCCTTACACCACCACCCAGCTGCAGGAGAAAAGGGAGCCTATGAAAGCTAATCCCCAGTGCCGACACAGGTGCAGGAACTGCAGCACCTTTCATGGGGTTTGGACCACACTTACCAGGTCACACCATACCCTTATGGGATTTCAGGAGCATGCACACTAGGCAATCAACAACACAAGAAGAGAGAGTCCAGCTCACACACCTTCTCCATCAATAAAGTTTTTTAAGAGTTCTCAAGAACAGGACACAAGATGTACTTAACTCCAAGGTGGCACTGGCTGTATCTGTGACAAAGGTACAGAACACTTAGCACAAAAGAATTATTTGCTGGAGGGAAAAAAAAAATCTTCTGTTAAGTGAAAGGAACTAAAGGATGTCCACTTCTATAAATCAGAAGGCTTCTGGACTGGATAGTTCAGGTTTGGGTTGGTTTTCCTGGCTTACTTGATTGGAACAGTCTGAATTACAGGTATTAGATGTGATTGCAAGGAGATATTCTCCAACCATTTATATTTAGATTGCTTCTCACCCCAAAATTCAAACAGGCAGTTTTTCTGAGCTTTAGGACCATGGTCACACTGAGCTTACAGTTCATGCTGCAGTTAGGAGCCCACACAGTAAAATTCTAAAACTTTTAAACTTCATAGCTCAAACTGTGGTTCATGATTCCATTAGACATAAGAATGTGTTTGTGCAGAGAAATCACAAAAGATTTCAGAAGAGATCTTAAAGCAGCAGCCGTGATTCAAATCACCCTGAGCAAGCACGGAATTGCTAGTAATTGTAACTGTTGTTAGAATTGTAACATCAGCTCAACTCTCCTGAAGGGGACCTGCAAGCAACAAACACTTCCAGACAAGCGTTCCTTCTCTCATTTCTCCACTCTCAAACAAATGTTAAAACTTTAGAAAATCTGGAATTAATGCAAGTAATGCTTTAGCAGTAACACAAGAAACTCTCTTCTCACAGAAATGTCATTTCAGTATTGTGCAGACTATAAATAGGCATTGCTTTGCTGTGTTTTTAAAGTCACACTAGAGGCTTGTTATTCCTCAGCTTGTATTTCCTCTACAGCATCTGTGGGTGAAAACATTTGATGGCTGAAGTTGGTCAGCCCAATTCAAGTTGTTAATGGGCCATCTACAGAACTTCTTTCCCAGCTAGATTACCTTTTTCAGGAGAAATACCAAGATCTCCCAACCCAAACCATCTGCTGCAGTCTAGGAAACACCGAGAACATTCCTGTATATCCAGTCAGTAATCTGGCAGAAGAGAGGGCGTAAAGGCAGGGAGAAGAGCTTCAACTATGAATTTGTGGAAGTTACAAAAGATCAATGCGATAGTAACAAGAAAATCTCTCACAAAAGCAACTTAAAATTACTTTAATTTTGAAGTATATTAGCACAATATTTACAAAATTGTTTTGTGTTTCATAAATAAAAACATTTTCTTGGGCAAAGACTATAGACCTATAGATATTTCAAATGTCTATATATTTTTATATATATATGCACATACATACACACACAAATGGAAACATACACTTACGAACAACTTTGGTTTTAAATTACTGGCGGGGACAGGCTGGGCTTATCAATAACTTTTTGAACTCTTATTTACTTTTCAGTTTGTACCCACAAGAAATCCTGAGCAAAGCCCTTACCACAACAGGACAGTGGGTTTCTCCCATTTCTGAGGCAATTGATTCTACAGTCTGCACACAGTCAACAGTGACAGGACTAGAGGGAATGGGCTTAAGTTGAGCCAGGGTAGGTTTAGATTAGAAATTAGGAAGAATTTCTTTACTGAAAGAGTGGCGAGATATTGGAATAGGGTGCCCAGGGAGGTGGGGGAGTCACCATCCCTGGAGGTTTTTAAGAAGCAGATAGATGTGTTTCTTCAGGGGATGATTTAGGGATAAGAGTAGTGTAGGGCTATCGGTTCGACTAGATGATCTTGAGGGTCCTTTCCAACCCTAATGATTCTGTGATTCCGTAACAAGCAACCTCAGGTTCATCAATGCTTAGTAACAGCTCATCCTGCAGTGACACAAACAGGTTCTACTGCAGTTTCCTTTACAGAAATTAACATAAACCTGTTATACATAATGTTTTTTTATAAGGCAGAATACCTCAACAGGTTTGTTTGGTTTGGGTTTTTTATTCCTCAACTGCTCAACTTTCAACTTGCTGAAGGGAATAATTTGTTATAAACAGTGAGCTCTGCATGGTACTTAATCAGGTCAATTCTTAGACTGAATAATATACTAATGGTGAGCAACCTCCAATCTGTAGGTAAAGACTGCTGTGATTATGGGAAACCCTGTATCAAGAGATTCATATACTGGAGCTCAAATCTTGTATGAATACTCCCACTGGCAAACTTTAAAGTATGAAAATAAGTGCAAACCATACACGCTTAAATGAATAACCAGCCTGCTTTGCTGTGGCCAGAGCCACTGATTTTAGAGAGAGCTGGGCTATGGGTTGCTTTAAGCAGTTCAGCCCTGCAGCCCTAGGCAAAAGGACTGTTTATGAGTAAAATCAGATACCTCAATTTTATTTCGTTGCATTCTTGACGCAAGCTGTCTGCATCGAGACTTGGAGCTCAACATGCAGAGACCCCAATCTCTGCAACATGCACCCACAACATGGATACAAACCTTGTATTTTGTAACATCCAACTCTTGAGACATGCCAAATTACTCAGAATTTTTAAAAACATGGTTTTTATTACGTTACTGTTTGGCAACAGTTTTCCAAACAGAGTTTTAAATTGTTAGGACAAAAGCACGTGTATCTTTGAAATACCTTAGTATGAATAGAAGACAGTGTCATTATTTCTACAAAGTATACATGAAGTTCGAGAGAAGCCAACAAGATTGGAACAACTCACAAAACTGTTGTAAAGTGTGGCAAGATCTCATGGAATGTGCAAGTCCTAGAAGACTGATTTTTAACTGTACCACTTTCATATATACAGAAACTGAGCCTCCTCACTTCTCATCAGCTCCTCCTACTTACTTCCAATTTTATGTATTTGTGATGCAATGGTAGCATCACAAGCTTGGGTCAGCTCCATTTTCCATTCAAGAAAACAGATTTTAAAACTGTCAAAAATACACTAAATAGGATAACTCCTATTTTTATGAGGCCTCTGTAACTTTTACAAATTCACTGAGTTAAGAAAGGCTGAAATTGATTCCAGTACCACACACTGCACAATATGAACACACATAAGAACCACATTCAACATTAAAATTACCAGCTGCTGTGCTCCATAATTCCAGTGCTGAATTAGGCTCCAAGAGCTGAGCAGTTTCTCATCAAGGATACAGAAGAGGCACAGACAGCTCTCTCACTGGACTAAAATATCAACCACCAGAATATACAAGACTACTGTCCACAGAGAGGAATAGTACTGATTCATGGAATTAGGAGAACTCTCTTAATAACTTAACAAGAGCTGGGAGTAAACTTTGTACCTTGCCCATGCACACAAATAAAGAAAACAATAGTCTAAATGGTATTGCAATCTTTGGGCTGAGTAGGCCCATTATCAAAGCAGTGACTAATGATAGTTCTTGAAAATAATACCACTAAGGATTACTGGAGAGAGACTCTGTAGTGGGCAAACAGTGCCTTTTTATTCTCACCCTCAACCATCCCATACATACCATGACAAAAGAAAATGAAGAACACGTGGGCAAACACACATGTTCCTCACTAAAAGCTGCTGTGACTATAAAATTACATCATTTATATCAAAAACACTTTTGCCACACATGCAAAACAACTAGTTTCCTGAATATCTTCTCGTTGAATAGTGCATCTTCAAGGCCACGGTGTATCAACAACGGTTTACTCTTCACAAATCACACAGCTCTGCGCTTCTGGGAATTAAAAACATAAAAAAAAATTGTGCAGGAAGAGCAGCAACATTTTGTGCTTTCAACCCAAGCTACAGCTTAAACAAATAGTTTGAAAGCATGCTTAGCACTCAAATAACGGAAAAGAGGGGTACTAACAGGAGGTGACTTTTCAGCCTCTCCAAAGGAGGAAAGTGGACATTGTCTTGGAGCTCCACCTCATGAACTGGAATGAGCTGTAGCAGCTCCCAGACTCAGCTGTCTGATCCACCCTGTCTTTCCTTCTTATGCTGTTTTACTTTCACACGCTGGTTCATTATCTAGTGCGCTTCAGCATCTGACTCATCTCACCTTCACTCTGTGTGTATGTGCAATTTTCAAAGTAAGGTTACAGTAGAAAGCAAGTAAAGCTCAAAAGGTTCCTGCCTCCACAAGCTAGGAGACCTTGTCTTCGATTTGTGAAACATGTTATTTTTAGGAGCCATCTCTCAGGGCAGAAAAAGCAGAGAGATTACTAACCCTACCCTAAAATGAAATGGATAATTAGCTATTTTTTTGTGCTTTTGGAAACTCTACCTCAGCAACAGAAAAGGAGGCAAGTTTTTACAGCCTAACTGAGACCCAAGAAGAAACAGTCCCTCTTATTTCATGGCCTATTATAAATTAGAAGTCTATTAACACATCAATAGATGTGTTGCAATCTTACAGGCCATTTTAAAAATCCAAAAGGACAAATCCCAGCATCGAGTATATTTCTAATCAGAAGAAATCATAAGTTAGGCTAGGACACTGCAGCATGTATCTTTGTTTACAATACGTGGTAGATTAAACATCAAGCACAATGAATGGGCAGAAGCTACAGTGCACCTTTAGATCTTTAAAATTCAGGTTTTTCAAAAGTAAGTTGAAGTTATTTAAGCAATTATTAAATTTTATTGAGATGTGTTTCAGTTCTGTTCATTTTTAAACACCACTATCTGACCCCGAAAAATAATACATTGAGTGAAATCTGGCTGGAATACCATCTAACAAAACTCAAGAGAATTTAAATAACACCTAAAAGAGGGAAAGGGAAGGCAAAGTCTACTTTTAAACCACTTTCCTGTGAACTTCCATAGGACATCACCAATTAAGTACACAGAGAAGGCTTAGTTACACTAACAATAGCAATAAAACAAAAACCCCTGAAACAACCCTCCACCAAGGAAACAATCCACGCATCTTAAATACTACAAAAGCATAAAGGAAGCATACAAACTATCCGACTTTCCAGATTCAATCATAAACATCCTATTTAATAGTTCTCACTGACTCATCCTCTTCAATGTTTAGAAATACAACTTCTTCCCCTATGTATGATAAAGTATGTATTCTTTCTTTTCAATGAAATATTATTTGAATAACAACAGACCATGCACTGAAACCTGCCCTCCAAGTTTCACCACATTAGCACTGGGTAACTAAACATCAAAATCTCCAAATACATATTAATTAAAATAAAGATCTTGAAACATATTATGACTTACCATCATTCTAACATCACTCCTTTTGCATCTTTAAAAGCCAAGCAAATGGATTAGTAATGAGCAAAACAGCAAGAAATGCTTCATAGTTAATATTCAGATTAATTCTAAAATTCAGGTTAGAAACTGCTAGTACTCTGCATGCCAATTAGTGAACAGAATAGCAAAGAAAGATCTTTTTCTTACTATAAATTTCTCCCATCTTAAGCACTACTGGAGTTTCCCAACACCACAGTAGAGTATCCCCAACCCCAAGCAGTATCACAGGAGTAGAGCGACAGATAGATTTTGCTACAATCACTAGTATTTCATCAAGGTAAATGCTTATGAAGCATTAACATCAAATTTCAAGAGCTGTCCCTCTTTTCCTCTTAGAAGTTGGACTTCTTGCAAGGCAAAGAGGGTGGATATAATATTCTGAGATATTAGATTTTTCTAAAATAAACAATGCCACAATGCCAGAACAAGGAGTCTGGAGCTGCAGGCATAATTTCATCAAGAGAGTGCCACCTAAGTTGACAATGTACCGATCTGCCATTTCAGTGCTGTTGTATTGAGCACCGTAATTATTTTTTTACTTTCTTCCATAATTTATCCCTTAATTAGAAGGTAAGCCTTGAATATCACCTACCATTTAGTGGTTCTTCTACAGCTTTCTGCAAAACATTTAAAAATACATATATGTATAAAAAGCCTTCAGGTTTACTTTTGGCTCGCCACAGTTAAATTACTCTAATTGACATATACAGTAAGTAGTGATTCTACAAAAATGAAGAAAGCTGAATGTTAATAAAATGACTAGAGTTCTGGAAAGCAAAAAAAAACCAAACTAAAAACCACCCAACAAAACAAAAAACCCAGTAAGTGCATTCTCCAGACTACTTTCCACTCCCCTGTAAATTTTTTCCTCAGATGTAATACCTGTAGTTGGCAGTGAAAAGCATGCAGACACTACTTTTAAGCTCTAAAACCTAACTGATTATTTCTGTAATTTGATCAATGGTTAGTCATAGAGCAGCATGACTTAAAAAAAAGGAAGTAGCCAAGCAGTCAAGTGTAATCTCCTCAACAGACCACAGTTGTGCATTTAGTCTGTTAGACAATCATCAGAAGCAACACATGCAATCTACAGAAATGTTAAAAAAATAAAATCAGTAATTGGTTAAGATTGCAGATTTCAAAGTATGCACCTTTTCCCCCTTGGACTCAAGCAAATATGAACCATAGTTTTGTAGGTGTGTCACACTGTTGAAATGAAGTACTTCATTGATATTAAGTTTTCCATAGCCTTTAGATTACACAGAATCAAAGTGTATTTTCCAAATTCCTTCACACCTACATATTGCCTCAAAGCACAGCAATATATGCTGAGTAGCCAATGAGCACCGTATTTTCTACTACGTCTTTCTTTATTTCCTTAAGCTCAAGGGCACAAACTACTGTCACCTCAATTCCTCTGTATCTTGACCCTCAACTAACTGCACCTGCAAATCCCATATTTTTGGTGGATTTCTAATGACCTCCAAGTTTTAAAAATTTCTTTTGATTCCATTCCTGTCTCCAGTTCAGAGTAACATGATGTTCACTATTATGTAATTGTGGCTATTTATTTGTCAAATCCTTCCTATAGCATAAAACCCCCTTGTGAAGAGAACAGCTCATAAGGAGAACGGAGTTCCACAAAGGTTGTTATTTAGCACATTGGTTTCTATTTCAAAGCTTACCTGCAACCAAAATATAAGTTTAAAAAAAAATCTCTTGCTGTTTGATATAGGCAAGATTGTGTTTTGAAAAAAGCTTATCTCTAACAAAACCTCTCAGCTCGTTCTTACAATGTAATGAACTCTGTGAACCTCATTGTCTTTTTTTTTTTTTAACCTCTATTCAGGTATATTCCTTCCAAAAGTAAGAGACCAATCCTCTAAAATACTATTCCTTAAAATGAAAATGGATTAGAAAAAACACCCCCCTCTGTTGTCCTAACTGTGGTCAGCTCTTCTGCCCCACTGCAAGAAATCACCTATCTTCAACAACAAGGTCTCAGGCTGGAGGCTGAAGAGAGAAATGAGACCTGGAAACATGTCTCATATAATGACTGCCAGCCAAGACACAGGATGATTTAGTATTTGCCATGTTCTCCCACTATAAGGAAGTGTTACTAGTATTTTACAGTTGTGCCTCTTTACTTGCTTCTGCAGAACTCCACAAAAAAGGGAGTTCACATTTACAGATTACTAGAAAGCACAGAATAAGTCTGTGAAAATGGCTGTTTTAAGAATGATTATTCTAGAATTTTTTTTTAAATAAAAAAATTTACTGAAAAACCTTCTTAAAAAAACCAAAGTGCTTTTCCATTTGTTCTGTGTTACCTAAAGACAAGACACTCTTGCTTTCAGATGGTCTCATCAAATTGAGAGGCATTATAGGAAAAGAAAACAAACAAACAAAAAAAGGCTATAGCACAGAAATTCAGGAGAATATTAAGGGATTCTGATGTAAAAGAACGTAAGAAAAAAAAGACACCTTAAGTCTTTGTTTTAATCCACCTAGATGAAAAAAAAAATGATCATCAACAGTACTTTGCACTCACTTTAATGAAAAACACATTTTCATTTTGGTGAGTGAAAGGTCTATAAATTCACATGAAGACTGCACTGTAAAAGAACACCAAACTTCCCTTCACATCCACCACCTTTTTGTGACAGCCCTTGAAACTCCATTTGGGCACAAGAGTCAGAGTAGCCGTTAGATAAGGGTGGCAATTACAGCACTACAGACACACTCAATAGGGACAAAGAAGACCATCAACTCACTCAACATTAGACATCTATTACACAGTCAGAACTTTTGCTTGCTACCAACCTGGTCTGAATTCGAACTAGTGGAGAAAGGTTCAGTATCTCACTACTATCCCCTGAGCCATCTAGTCACCCCAAATTTATTAATTTTAAGCTTACCCCTGGACGAGGATGATCTTTCATTCTGGAACCTAAAATAATTACAAAAAAGCGACCAGGGAGATGAATAAATGTCAAGATCAACCCAATAAAAATACCTACTGATAAAACTTGGAACAAAGTAGCAACACACAAAATTGAATCTTCCCCCATCCAAAACTACTTAACATGATGGTCTGCAAATTCTTAAGGCCTTGAAGGTCTCCTCTGTTTAGGAACTGAATAATCTTAGCATGTACGGTCTGTGGATTGTCTCCCTCATGCATTCAGCTCTAAAAATGAACTACCCTATATGCTGTTCTTTGTGCTTATTTTGGCGTGCTAGAAACTACCACAGCAGTCACATTTGACTTTTCCAGCCAGCATAATCAAACTACAAATGCAGTATTTATGCAGCAGATCATTAGCACATAGCATGGAAAACAGATACACGAGTAGCCTGAAGTCAATGAAAATTACTTTTACTGTTAAAATGCTTGCCTTATCTTTGTCACATTTTTGACTCAACTTCATCTACCTCAGATATGGTAGCCACATACTAAACTTGGAAGACTTCATAGCTCAGTGCAGACTATGAACTGTGCTGACTCTATATAGATCAGCTTGAGTCTAGAAGCAATATTTCCTCAAGTGCATGGTTCCACATCCCAACCAACAAGCTGTTTGAAGAGCCTTCATGCACAGCTTGAAACAAAGTCACTCTGCCCTTAGACCCAAGCTGTAAAGTGCACATAATGTTATGCTCTTGTGTGCAAGCATTCCAATCACAAAGCACTGTTATGTTTTTAGTTTATTTAGCAGGTCTAGTTGGCTTTTATACCTTTAAAATCTCTCCAGCTTTTTGAGATCTGGTGAATAGACCAGTTTCTGAAACAAAGTATTGCGATTCTTTGCTCCTGGCTTTTAAAACAAGTATAAGAAAAAAAGTAAGATTCACTAAAATGAAAGGTTTGGATTCAAATCACTCTTACTCTAGGCTATCTCTAACAAGTGAAAATCACTAGACAGATTTTGCTTCTTTAAATTCCTATTTTGCTAAGTTTTTGTCTGCATTATCCCATAACCCATTCTTATAGAATCCTTGAAATCCTTTTACTCTCTTCACTCTAATATTCAGCTAACCAACTGTGTAAACACAAGGTAAAGAGCAAAAGCCTTCCTACAGCTCAACTACTTAAGAAGCTTGACTATGTTGATCTCAAGACAGTTCATGATGATAAACTGTACATTTCGTTACTCAAGATTCCCTGCAGGCTCTATGAAACAAAGCCAATATATGCAAACAATTTTTCAGTAATTTTTTAAACTATGTAATTGTGAAATGACACCTTACATTCAATAAGCTGTTTACTTCTGAAAAGTACAGATAGAATTGTTTTTCTGAATATTTAAGTGATAAAAAAAAAGATAATCCAGAATATTAGGTGCTACTTACCCATAATAAACACATAAGCCAAGCTAAGCAAACTTGCAATGGCCATAATAGCTAAGCCAGCAATCACAACAGACCCATGTAAGGGAGGACAAGCTGTTAAAAACAGGATAAAGGAAACTATCATCTAACACAAGTAAAAGCACAATTTTTTATTTTCAGATATAACTGAATACTAAGTGAATAATCACATATGGTTTTATCAGGTTTAATTTCTCATTCAAAGCTATGTCAGAACTACTTCTGCATCCTTCTTTTACAGTATACATTCTTTAATGATACAGTCATTTATAGATTTACCTGCTTAGCTCTGCTGCTGCACCACAATTTAGTTATTCTGTCATTCACTGCAATTTACAACATTCTTTCATTAACTGTATTTAAATTTAAAACTTTCATCTTCAGTCTCAATTGTTTTGAACTATAATTGCCTTGGATTATAGAATACAGTATTGTTATCAATGAAACAGGGTAAAAAAAGGAAAGAAGAGAGCTGAACATGAGGCTAGTCCTGAAGCAAATGCTCCACAGGTAACAGGAAAGCTCCATGTTTACAGGGATACCGCAGAGCGGGAACAGGCTATTAACCATAGTTCGCTACAGAAACTCCTTGTTCTCAGCTTGTTCTCTCACTGTAACTATCTGTGAGCTCAACCTAGGAGGAGCTATTTCTACTTACACTAAAGGGGTCATTGAGCTAAACTTCCAGAGGTACAGATAACGTCTACCTTATATGATGTTTGACAAGGTCATCCTGGAAAGCTACAGGGACTTTCCATTTGAGAGAAGAAAAACATCCTCTATTTTGTATTATTCTAGAGGATTAATGTTTTAACGTTTCCCACCAGTTTACTAGTACATTTGACAACTCATAGGTGCCCCTTAGAAGGACTTCTTAAGTACTAACAACAACCATAAAACTCAAATCACATGTCCACTGAAAAGTTTAACATTTTACCCAGATTAGATAAACCTTTAGAAACAAGGAGACATAGTTTTTTCTTAAATACCCAAACAAATAAATTATTAAAATGAATGTCCCTACAAAACAACAAACCAGGGGTATCAAGTATGGACTCTACTATTACATGTACTGCCAAGGATTCCTATTCCTATAGTCACTCTTTTCTCTGCTATAGGTGTTCTGGTGGGCAGAGGGGAAGGCAGGAAGAAGGGGACAAAAGGATATGGTAGTGATGAGGAGTATTACTGTGTGCAGCGTTTAGTCGGCATTCCTTTACAACAGTGATCATTATCCAGTGCTTAAACAGGATGCCAGCCACAACCAGACTTAAAACAGTCCAAGAACACTTTCAAGTTTACTGTCTCTAGATTTGTCTTCTTAGGCTGTTTCAATGGTTTTTGTTTCTCAGTGACTCAGTTATCAGCTGCATATAAGCAGAGATTAATAAGGAATTTCTGATTTATTTACTGAACACGAGAAAACTATTATGACACTAGTATACCCTAGGCCTCAGTAAGAATAACAGTCATAAATATCAGTGTTGGTTTCAGACAACTCTAGGGCATAAATTGTTGCAAAATTACAACAATTAAATTTTTTTAAATGAACTGGTGATAGAATACTGCCATGCTGGATACAGTCATACAAATGAAACCAATACATGTAATGCTGCCTTTAGGCTACTCTTCTTTCATGAGATAAGAGTATTTATTAACACAGTAGTCCTAAACTACATTTACAAAAGTTACCCGTTAGCACTCAGTAGTAAAGCCATTTTCACCATATTTTAGTGTTACAAATGAAGAAACCTCAGGTATAGACAAAAGTAAAAAGACTTCTACAGAAGATAAATTTCTTACCTGAGATATACAGTGCAAAACCAACCACAGCAATTACATAACCGAGAATTTGCAAACCTATCAGGGCAAATGTTGCTTGTGGTAGACTACCAAAAACTGGGAAAAACAAAGAGAAAGAAAATTGTAGTTTTTGATGATTTAACTCCAGAGACACAAAAGGCACATCATTCACATAAAGCCAGAAATCAGATTCTCCTAAATTTTAAGCTTAGCCAGCCAGTGTGATAACAAAACTCACAAGTCACTGTAAGTCACTCCAGGCTGTTGTACGTATACAAACACGCACATAAAAATGTATGTGTATGTAAATAAAACTATAAGTAAACCACAAGTAGAAAAAATGTAGGCCATACATTCTGAGAGTTATTCATTCATCACACTCCCAACACCCTAAAACTCATTTTTCAAGCAGGTAACTTACACTTCTCTGAATCAATTTCGAGAAAAAAAACCCCAAAAATAAAACAGCCAACCAAAACAGAAAACCCAAAACCCAAATCCAAACCCCAGAACCAACAGGTTAAACATTTTGTTTGGAGATACTAGGAATGTCAGGAATTCAGGATGCTATTGTAGCACCTGTTTATAAAAATGAAAACAGTATGTAAATTACGTAAGGTGGGGGAAGGAGCGCAGTTTTTCTCTCAGTATGTACTTCAGCTGGTGAATAAATACTCACCAATTCCAAACATGAAGTATTGAAGCGGTACCAAAATCACTGCATGGATTACAATTAGGCCAAGACCGGCTTGATTCTGTGTAGTATAGCCATCTGCAAACATTTTTATGGAAATTATTAAAACAGAAATCCTTGACTGGAGTAAAGCATAAAGCAACAAAAGTGAATTATTAATATCATCAATTTTTTAGAGTCCAGAAAAAACCCAGCCAAACAAAAAACACTGAAAAACCAGAAGTCACTGCTTAATATTGACCCCAGGTAGGAGGACAGAAAATAAGAAATAAATTTGTATCTCCTCATTGTCATCTCGGGGCCTGACAACCATAGTGCTGTTTCTGTTATATTCTGTAATTTTTTTCTTTTTCATTTTATGCTTTGTATATGGCAATTAATAAGTGGCACTAACTTTCCTACTACTGCATGGAAGAGATTCATTTGTGCTCTTATTCCCTTAAGCTAGGAAGACAATTTTAATACACTTACCTTGGACAAAAAGAACAGTGCCTACAACAGCAGCAACTACGATGATGAAACCTGATACAGTAATGCCAATTTTCTTCTGAGGTACCATTTCATATTTTAATGCTTAAAGGCAAAAACAGAGAGAGAAAAACCAATCAGACACACAGATTCTCTCACTAAAATACAAAGATCTTATGATTAGGACCTGTTGTCCTAAACAAAGAAAAACTCCTAAAAAATTAGAACTATATATATAACCAAGATTTCTTTTGTTTTCATTGTTTCATATGGTTAATATGGCTTACTCATATAAATGAAACCTGGCATTGGTGTCCTACACAAATTCTTAATTTTACCTTCTATACAATTTAGGTGACATATTATCAAAGTAACTACTTACATACATGGTACAGTAGTTCAAATGCACTATTGACGTTACAGTACACTGGTTATTCAGGTGAGTATCAGACAGTTTTAGAAACTGCAGTTTTAATTCTCTTTCCCATGATACTGTGTGAGCTCAGAGCCATCACCTCTGTCTCCAAGGTAACAGAGTCATGTACCCAACTCACGAGAATGCTTTGATGAGTAGATATGGGATGACCTAGATGCCATAGACAAGATTAATTTTCAGTAAAACGGCACTGCTAAAAAGCTGCCAACTCAGAAATGGCTGATTCCAGTGGAGGATTTCAAAACAGCAGTACTTGACTAGTCAGTCTTTGGAAAAGAAGGAAGAATACAAACACATCATCATCATAACTGTGCTTGTTTCTGCCTTATACACTGCTAGAACTAAAACAAAAAATGCAGCTCTGCTCCAAGCTTGAAAATTAGTATAACAACAATGTTGGCATATGCCAAAATTGGTAATCACAAACAGAGAACAAACAGGTAGTTTAAGTAACTTCAAAAAGAAAGACAAGGAGCATATACAAGATTAGCATGCTGCTTACTTACACTGCGTTAGCCAATAAATTACAAGGATACAGTAATATTCTAGCCAGTACGTACAACAAAATCTTTAGTAGTATCTTATCTATGGGAAGGTTACAGAATACTCTCTCTTGTAATTGAAACTCTTTCACTATATTCACATTGCCTAACACAACAGGACCCTACTGACACTCTCAAGTACTACTATTATTAAACCTAAAACTTATTTGAAATAGTAGCAACAGTAAAAACTTCCTGCATATTTGTATGGAAAATTCACATTTCTTCACATTATAAATATGCTAAATAAGGAAAGCAAAACACAAAAGCAAAACCAATTAATGGATATGCTATACTGAAATCCTAAAAGCCAATCCTATAAGAAAAACAAAACAAAACCCACACCAAAATCAATTCCATGTTTCTAATGATTCAGTACTGTCAAGGTGAACCAACAGTGAAGCAAAGTTTCCTTTTCCTAACCAGTGACAGTAGACATTGTCAATTATACTTCACAAGAATTACCACATGCAAAAAAACCTCATCATTTGCAATCATATCAGCAGCAGAAACATCACCACATTGCAGACTAGCTCTAGACCCTTCTGGCTGCACATGATAGCTTGCCCATGAAGACATACAGCTGCTACAGATCTTAATCACAGAATATTAGGAGTTGGAAGGGACCTCGAAAGATCATCCTGTCCAACCCCCCTGCCACAGCAGGAGTCCCTAGACCAAGTCACACAGAAGCGCGTCCAGACGGGTTTTGAATACCTCTGTAGAAGGAGACTCCACAACTTCTCTGGGCAGTCTGTGCCAGTGCTCTGCCACCCTCACTGGGAAAAAATTTCTACGTGTATTCACACCGAATCTCCTATGCTTCAGCTTACAGCCATTGCCTCTTGTCCTGCCACTGGGCTTCACTGAGAAGAGCCTGACCCCATCCTCCCGACACTCACCCTTCACATATTTAAAAGCAGAGATGAGGTCACCCCTTAGCCTCCTCTTCTCCAAGCTCAAGAGGCCCAGCTCCCTCAGCCTTTCCTCATCAGGAAGATGTTCCAGCCCCTTCATCATCTTGGTGGCTCTGGGCTGGACTCGTTCAACAAGTTCTCTATCCTTCTTAAACTGAGGGGCCCAGAACTGGACACAATATTCCAGATGCGGCCTCACCAGGGTAGAGTAAAGAGGAAGAAGAACCTCTCTTGACCTACTAGCCACACCCCTTCTAATCCACCCCAGAATCCCACTGGCCCTCCTGGCCACAAGAGCACACTGCTGGCTCATGGTCATCCTTCCATCCACCAGGACCCCCAGATCCCTCTCCCCTTCCCTGCTCTCCAACAGCTCAGCCTCCAATCTATACTCATACATGGGGTTGGTCTTTCCATCCCAGAAAGCAACTCCTGGCCTCAAAACAAACAGAGCAGACTAGACCAGATCCTACTGCTTAGGGGTAAAATCACTGTAACAGTGCTTATATCCATGCTGCATCACCATGGTGGGCTGAGGCCCCCCAAAACACACATCTTTTTGATGAAGCCATGTTTTCAGTTCAAAGGTCTTAAACTCTGCAAATGCTATGGCAGATAGGTTCTTCCATAGCTTGATGCCAAAAACATATGTTACCTGTCCTGAAAGAGCATCAGACTCACTGAAAAGAAGAAGGAAATGTAGTGCAGGACAGTATAGCTTGGTGTGCTCTTACTGACCAAGACATTAAGCGAGAGTGCTTGTTAGGAACTACCTTGAGAACTGTATATAAGTTAATGGTCTTGTGGTCAATTCATAACTAAATGCCAGGCTATTTGGCAAAAGCAGACAAAGAATCACACATAGAATCACGGAATTATCAAGACTGTAAGAGACCAAAAAGACCATCCAAGTCGAACCATCAACCTATCATGGTCATCTAAAACCATGTCCCTAAGACTAAACCAAGTCCCTAAGTACTACTTCTAGATGCTTTTTAAACACCTCCAGGGACTGTGACTCCACCACCTCCTTGGGCAGCCTGTTCCAACGTCTAACAACTCTTTCAGTGAAGGAATTTTTCCTGCTATCTAGTCTAAACCTTCCCTTGTGCAGCTTGAGCCATTTCCCCTTGTCCTCTCACTGGTAGCCCAGGAGAGGAGACCAACCCTCATGTCACTCTTATCTCCCTTCAGGTAGTTGTAGAGAGAAATAAGGTCTCCCCTGAACCTCCTCCTCCTAAAGCTGAACAATCCCAGTTCCCTCAGCCACTCCTCTTAAGACATTCTCCAGACCCATCACCAGCTTTGCTCCTCCTCTCTGGACACACTCCAATGCCTCTGTATCTTTCTTGTAGTGAGGGGCCCAAAACTGAACACAGTAATCAAGGTGCGGCCTCACCAGTGCACAGTACCAGTGGACAATCGCCTCTCTGGTCCTACTAGCTACACCATTTCTGATGTATGTTGGCCAGGATGCTGTTGGACTTCTTGGCCACCTGGGCACACTGGTGGCTCATGTTCAGTTGCCTGTTGACCAGCTGCCCCTCAGTGTATTATCAATTCTAGCACACATCTTTTAGACATAAGCACCCTCTTTCATCTGACACAGATGCCTTTACTCACACAAGTCATTTTAGGACAAATCAATAATTACAAAGAATAAGAGAGTCAATACTTACCAATAACAATTAACTGAGCTGAACATAAAATAATAGCTAAGAACAGCAACGCTATGATGATAGCCCTTTCCGCCAGAAGAAACCATGATCCTAGAGAATAAATGAAGAAAAATGGTAGGAAGAAAACAAAACCTGAAATTATTAGCTTCACATTTATTGCTCCTTTTAGGCTATGCTCCAAGTAGCTTAACACTATGTTACAGCCAGCATTACGAGGTGTAACAAGCTAAGAAAGCTATGACTTCCACCTATGTATTTTTTCACTCTGATCTTGTGCATGACAGCCTATTCTTCCAGTATTTCTAGTTACCCTAACATTTTCCAAATGGAAGGCCTTAACCTCCACTGAAGCAGAGAATACATTTATGCTGTTTTCTGGCAATACAAGTTGGTTAGCTTGTGGAACTACAAAGAGCACCGCAGATCAGAAAAAAACAGCATATTACACAGGCTAAGCCGGGAAGACATGAAAAGTCCAATTTGATGCTTCTCCAGCTACTGCATTCTACCTCCCAACTGCTGTTAAATCCTGAAAAAATACAGATGTGTGATAGGGAATATAGGAGCTAACTGAACTGAGAAGGAAACACTGCTTTGTTAATTTTAGAAATCAAGTCCTTTCTTTTAGGTCTTCCCACCATCATCCATTTAGCCTCCTTTCCCCTGCATCTTGGATGCCTTAGGCTGTTCAGTCAGTTGTACTGAAAGACCACGTAAGCCACCTCCCAACATAAAATTCTGAAAATATCTTCACTGAACTAGAAAATGCAGTTGATTCTTTAATCTCTGCTCCATTTAGTTTCACTCAGTGGAATGCAGAGTCTCCATTTCTTGTATTATACTTGCCACCACTCCTCTGCCTGCACACTTGCTTCTCAAGAGATTCCTAATCTTCATTTAGATGCATACTCCTTGCACTTGCTCTTCATTTTTAAAAACTGTATCTGCAGCTCCAGAAATACTGAATTACATAGCAATATCTCACAACTGTCAACACCAAGTAAACACCTTCAGGACAGCTTTAAATTCAAAAATGCCCTTCTTCCCTTCCTCTCCTTCCACAAGGGGTCACAGAAAATACTGTGGCTCTAAGATAAATACAATGCAATCACAAAATACAATGAAGACAGAGAAATAGAGGAATATCTGCCAACTCCCTTATCGCACAAAAAACCCCAAAAAGCCTAATTAAATGAAGGAAGGCTTTAAAGGAAGGTTTAAAGGAAGGCTTTTAGCTTCATTTGCATTTTCAAAAAACACAAATAATATTCAACAGTAGCTTCAATGCACAGTTGCCATTCTGCAGATAAGTCAAATCCCAGTGATGCTGTTTGATGCAACTAAGAATTGTTAATGAATTTAAAGTATCTCCAAGCAGAGACTGAAGCAGCTTCACAACCTCTGTAGCACTTCCAGATGACACTATCAGCTATTACAAACAGAAAAAAATAAAACTAGCCATGAAGCCTAGTATCTGCTAGGACTGCAGAATGCAACCTGGAACCACAAACGGTCCAGGCTTAAGAGTCTAAAAGCACTTATTGTGCAGAAATGCTTGCAATACTGCTGGTACATACAACATGCAGTAAGAGAAACAGCCTAACACCTTCTTCTGCTTACACATTTCCCTTACTCTGATGCTTCATAGCAAACAAGTAAACTCCTGGTAAAAAGTATTATTTTGAGAGCCAATATAAGGAAGTCAGTTCCAAACTAACAAGAAAGACTTCCAGATGGGGGAGGGAAGATGAGGGGGAAAGGATAAGAAAAGAGAAGAAGAGAAAGGAAACAGGGGAGGAAGAGAGAGGGAGGAAGAGAAAACAAACTAGGAAAAGAGAAGAGAAACAGGGGACGCTTTACAGTCACTCTCTTGTGGCAATAACTAATCAGGAAGTGTGCCCAAAGATGAGGGCACTGCCACAGAAATCTTGGCTCACCCTGCTACCCACTTTGTGGGTGAACCCAGGAATTGCATAAAATGAGATGGGGAATAGTTGGCTTTTACATTAGTAGTGAGAGTATGAATTCATTGCTCAGAAACGACAGAGTGAAGACTGGTGCAGGATTTCCATTATTCACTAATCCTTGTCAGAACTCAATTGCTATACTTTCTGTTATTAGCTTATTATCTGAAGAGCCTCTCTAGGAAACTGAGGAACAAGCAACAAAAATTGAAGTGGAAGAATTTGAAGATAGAACAAGTGACTGTTTTACCTTCAACTAAACCCTCAAATGTAAGACTAAGTTTTACATTTTCTAGCATATACTCTCAAACCTAATGTGACCTCGAAACCATAAATTCTTCACCAACCACATCCTTCCAGTGGTGCTGAGGTACCTTCCTCACAGCAACAGATAACTAGAAAATGAAATTAGAAAAATCACATCAATTTCCTGCTTTGTAGTTTTTATACCATTTAAAAAATTCTAATCATAGAGAAAGTAAAAATAAAACAACAAAACTTGCAAATGGGACTTCATTACTCTTCTAGAGCTTAATACTGAATGGCAAAAACAGGCCAAAGAGGTTGAGTAAGGAAGAAGCTGTAAGACAAGGAAGGAAACTGCCTATACCTCTTCCCCTGTTTTTGCAGTGTTCTAAGAACCAAATGATTTTGTAGCATCCTGATACTTTCAGTGGCTGCACCTCTCTCAACTAATTTCAGGATTATGTTTCCTTTGCAGTGTATATGGTTAATTAATTAGATCCAACTGTGAATTACACAGAAGTTTGCAGCAGGACACAAGTAACATCTGTTTGAGCTTCATAAACACTTTAGTGACAAATGCAAAAAAATAATAGCAAGAATGTCCTATGACAACTCTACAGTGCATGGGTAAGACTGCATGCACCACACATATGCAACATATTGGGTGCTTCTGAGCAGACTGCAAGAAGCAAGTCTCCTGTGAAGAACAGATAACACACACGTTCAGTGAAACTTACTTCTGCAGAACACTAGACAGACTGCACATGTACAGGAGATACCATTATTCAACAGCTGAGGTGCTAGAGCACATGGGCTGCATCTTGACAATATAAGGTAAAATGGCTCACTAAATGAGAAATTCACCATTTTGTCACCTTTACTTTAAATACTGCCTTCTGAAGACGACATTTAATGCTAGACAACTGGATCTAGTAGTAGAATTTTCAACCTCACTGGAAAACTGCATACCTTCAGATTTAGTTTTACAGCTCTTATACAGAATTTCTGTTAGTTATATCTGTATTTTGACAGCAATTCTTAAGACTGCAAGATGCAATTCTTCAAATAAAAGATCTCTGCAGCCACTGTGATGGGGGTATTCGTCTCAGTATTACAAAGATATTAGGAGTATGTTTCAGTATGTAACACAGCAACATGAAGGTGCTGGAAATATCACCAACTATATAATCTAAAAGTTGTGAGAAACCATAGATTTTTACTGTATTAGATAAGTGATCTTCAGACACTATTATAGAATGATAAAATGTTTTCAGATCTTCCCCACAAAAGCACATCCCTATAGCTTAATCCAAAATAACTCATATTAGCATTCAAGATAGGTGGCCTGCGTGCCACATTTTTTTATAGTTTCGACTTAAAGTAACACATTGTAATAGCAATTATTTTCCCTTTCCCATAAGTTTCCCATTGTTCTAAAACAATGGTAGGCAACTCACCTGAGCGTCTTCTAAGTTCGATTCTTATTGCTCCTTCTCTGTTGGATTCTGTTACTTCACAAGTGTAATTTCCAAGCTGTGCTTCCGCACGGTTCAGCATTAGAGAGGCAGTACCCTTGGATATATCCTTGCGAGATACTAAGTCAGCAGATGGAACTGATGGATCTCTGGAAACACTCTCGTTTTCTCCAGCAAAAGAAAAAATTTCTTTTCCTTCTCTTTTCCATGTAATTACCATGACTGCTGCATTTTTTTGCAGCAGATCGGTCACAAAGCAAGGTAAAATGATAGTTTTATTACAGTCAGTTATTTCAACATCAGTCGCAGTAAGTTTCAACTGGGCAGAACCTGTAAAGAAAAAAAACAAGACTACACATTCAGAATTATTTAATATAGAAGAGAAGAAAAAAAGAATTACAAGCCACTTAGGAAAACAAAATAAAGTCTTCCACAAAAACATAAAGAGAACTATGCTTTAAAGTAGTAACAAAAGAAAAAAGGCATTATAATAAATTCTACCACAGCCCCTCTACACAGACTTGGTCATTCTCACATCCATTATAACATATGGATACCATAACCTATCATAAATAATAAAAAAAAAAACCACACTAAGATTTTGGTCTGCCACTTAGTTCCCCTAAAATGCAATATGCAGGAATACTGTATTAAGGCCTCGTTTCTGCAAAGCATACACATAAAATTAACCACAGGTTGTCCCACTGATGTTCAAACTTTTGCTGCTGATCACACAGGTATCTAACTAATATAGAAGGACACCGGAAAAACCTAATCTATTTTTACACTTCTGAGAGAAGGGAAGGCAGCTTAGTCAATAACGGTTTACTATCTGTTCCTTCTTATCTCTGAAGGTGGAGCCAAATGCCCACAGGTTTAGATCGTTTCCTGCAAATTCTCTCTTCCTTTCTGATGGAGGAGGTGCACACACAATACTATCTTTCTTACTTAGTACTTGAGACTATACAAATTCCCATTTTTAATTCTATTGTGTAATAGAAATTGACCTGCATTATAAATCACTGTGATTAATGCTACTAACAATAGCATTCAATGCAGGTAATGAAAATTCACCACCCACATTGGCACCACAGATCTACAACAGCAGTACTGGCTAACCACTGCTCCAAGAAAGACCCAAATCCTACGCCAAGATTTTATTGGAAATAAAGATTCATTCATCAGTACTTGATAATATAAAAAATGGTAACATCAGTATTTAAATACACCAGGAGCTAGAAGAGAGGTTAATTAAACTAGCTTGACTGCAAAACATGATGGCTTTGAATCTCTACTTTTCTTTGGTTTTCCTCATTTGTTCAAAATCATAACTTTGCTTAGTAGCTGTTTTAACAGTCACTGCTCCCAAAGTCACAGTGGCACTCATCACCCAAAACGCTTGACTACATCCATCTGATGAAACCAAAGACAGCAAAAGAAACATACTGCAAAATGAGAGCACAACCCCTAATACTGTAAGCACAAAGACTTACAACCTGGAGTAGCTTCAGAGGAACTACTAGTCTTCATATATATAAACCAGCTCAAAACTGTGATATGTAGTTGATGACCAAGTTCAATTAGGGGAAAGGGAGAAAGGAAAAGAAAAAACACCATCACATACATAAAAAAACCCCAAACCAAACCACAACAAGAAATTGCATTACTATTTGCAGCAGCTCATTTTTTTCAAAGCAAAGGTCTCAGATCTAATTTAAAAAGTAGTGATCTTTGAAACACTGCTTTACTATTGTCACACAAGTCACTGGATTACTACTGAGTATCAAAACCTTATAATAAACCGACCTTATATGAATTATGCATGACAGCATTTTACAATGAAGAATTATTCTCTGGTTTACTCATTCTGTTGTATTTTTTAAATTGAACCTCAAAAGAATAAAAGTAACAAATGAAAAAATGTACCCAAACATCAAACTATGCTCCCCACCTTCAAAAAAAAAAAAAAAAGCACACAATTAAACCCCTGAATTCTTTAATGGTGGTTCTTAGATTTATTTCATACCTATTTATTTTGACACTGCCTCACAATAAAACCTTTCCAAGTGTGGGGGTTGTTTGGTTTTGGTTTGATTTCTTCCTTCCTTTAAAACTAGCACATTTACATTCTGCAGGATTAGTTTACTCACTGCTGGCTCCATTTCACTGAGAAAGGTGATTTTCAACTAAAGGAAGGAACTATACTTCCAAACGTTTACCAAACCTAATAAAACCCCAACCATCTTAAGGAATTTTAAAAAAAATTGATCACAGTTTTCTTTCTAGTATTAGCACAGAACAGCAGGGAGCTGTAAATTACTGATCCCACTGTTTCGCTGTTGCGTAGTCTATGAGAACTGGCAAATTTTGGCTGAAGCCAATTACTCATGTGAACTGCTCCACCACCAGAGCACTGAGGAAATAACAACTAGGCTGAAGACAGCCACCAACAAAGCGCGTGCAGACAAATATTGTCCTCTGCAAAGCTTATGCTTCAGTAGAAGAGCTGTGTGCCTGCTATCTCGCTAAAGGGAACCTGACTGCTTACTACAGATGACACACTATCAACATCCAACATTGAGGAAGACAGCAGAACCCTTTGGCAATAATTCACAAATCCTTCACTCAGTGGACTGCGCTCCTAGCCTCAAACTTTCTCAGGGATTACCATCTTACAGGCATCGGTCTTAATTGTAGGGAATTTTATAGCCTTATACTAAACGATCTGGGGAGGCCTGCTTCTAAAGAATACACAGTTGGGAAGCTACCACAGAAAGGTTGTTCCAAATGAAATATGGAGTGCAAATTCAGGAACAGTTCACTTTATGTCAAAATTGAGCAAGCTTGGTAGTTGCAGCTGGTGGACACTTCCATTTCTCACTGACTACATAACATGCTGGGGCACTCAGCATTTAAGCCACTCTACTGCTAACTCAGGAACCCAGACATAAATTTAGATACTAGCTTCAAACGCGCAGGTTTAGATGTGTTGCTTACTGACAAAACAATCTAGTATCTGCAACTCAGTGAAAGTGCTGTAATTTTTTTACCTCTCCCTCACCCCACCGAGCTTCTTCCCGAGGCACAGAAAAATAAGAGGCAAGATTGCGAGATACCATTTACACATCAACGACACCCACATTTTTCTTTCAGAATTAAGAAACAACAGTTAACCCTAAAAATTGTACCACAGGCTCACAGTTTGATCATCGTTCTTTCTTCAAAAAAAGCACATTAAGCCAAGCTGCCCTAATACTACTAACTGCAAGAAGAGGAGGAGCGATGTGCTGGTCACGGCGTTTCTTCTCTCCCCCGCAACTTCTACAAGAAGCAGCCCACAGCCAAACGCGCGGTGAACGAGGTAGGCGCAGGGTTGAAGGAGCATGCACACCCTCCGCCAGCGGAAGGCGAGCTATACCTCAAGACAGACCGCTGTCTCACACGCCTGGTGCCACCGCTGCCGATCGGCAACCACCGCTGACAGCCGGAAGCACCGAGCATGCCACGCGAGCCCACACGCCTCATGGAAGGAACAGTAGCCCCCCGCAACCGCGACCTCGCGGGATAGGCCGCCTCACGTCCCGTACTCCCCGCCTCCCCATTTCTCTGTTCCCAGGGTGATACCCAGCCCAACGGCTGCGCGGCCTACAGAAGGCGGCTCTGCCATCCTCCCCTCATAGTCCACTAGGGCCCCGAGGCTACCCCCGGGATTGGCAAGGCCCCTGCCGCAGAATTCGCTGGTGGTGTGAGTGGGCGGAAGTGTCTCGGGCCCGGCTGCCGCGGCTCCGGCTACAGGAGTTGTAACGACAAAGCAGAGAAAGGAGAGAGAAAAAGAAGGAGACGAGAACTCACCGGTACCCACGGCGCTCAGCAGCACCGCAGCGGCCAGCAGCCACATGGCGGAAGAGCAGCGACAGCACAGCAGCAGCGGGCAGCGCTGCCAGGCAGCACAACTGCCTCCAAAGCCTATCGTCACAACAGAGAAGCAAAACCGCACAGGGAAGCAGGGCGCCGGGGGAGGAAGGGGCGTCCTCCCGCTGCTGATTGGCTGCGGCCGCTGGAGCGTGGGTGGTGACGCGCACTCCTGCGCCTCTTCTCCACCACCGCGAGGTGAGAGAGGAAAGCTAGTGCTCGCGGCTGCTGGCTTCTGCGGTCGCGCGCCCTGCGGTTGCCGGGAGCGGAGGGCAGGGCAGGGCGGAGCTAGCCTTGGCGCTGCCGACCGGATAGGTAGCCCTGCTCCTTTCCTACTCCCGGGAGTACCAGCGCGCTGAAATAGCTTCAACAAAGCTCCTGGGGTTTTTGTTTGGTTGGGGTTTTTTTTAACGTAATTATCAGGATATTTTCCTTGACCACTTGAGTCATGATGTTTTGGTTTTCTCTGCACGCCCTGAGGCGAAGTTCGTGCTTTTGAGTAACGGCTGACTAAAATGGCTGACTAACAGGTCTAGGGCTGCCACTGGGAAGGTGTCGAGCCCAATAAAAGGGAAGCAGTTGACAAGGCGGCTCCGGATCCCTCTCCTGAAGAGGCTCCCCGATCGCTTTATTGATTTCGAACGCGGTCAAAACGGTCTTCTGGGGGAGCTTCCCCTCCCGCCATCAACGCTTCACCCCCTTTGGCCCCTTTCCTGCGGCGGCTGCTCAAAACGGGGATGGCAAGGGCCCCGCGGCGGGGAGAAAGAATGGCTGGCACTTTCGGTTTTCGTCTCCATTTGCTGTTAATCAGCAGTCATTGCATTCGTAAATAATCCGGGGGAGAAGAGCGGAAGGGTTTCTCGTAGTTGAAAGCCCTATTTGAAGCCTGCCCTTCCAGCACCGCGTTTGCTCCTGGCAGAAGTCCCAATCAGCGCCCTGCCGAAGCCCTCCCAGGGCTCTTTCAGCCCCCTCCTGCCAGCCGCCAGCTCCACAGCGCCAGGCCTTCCTGTAAGTTACATGATGAGGCACTACCCACAGCTGAAATACAAAGTTTTTAAAGATGGCACACAGCAGAAGGTTCTGTAAGTTATCTGTATGAAGGAATGGAGTGCCTCCTCAGCAAGTCTGTTGGTGATAAAAAACTGGGTGGAATGGCAGATACGCCAGGTTGCTGCTGTGCAGCCATCCAGAAGGACCTCAGTAGGCTGGAGAGATGGGCAAAGAGGAACCTTCTGAAATTCAACAAAGGCAAGTGCAGGGTTCAGCACTTGGGAGGAAATAACCCCATGGACCAATACAGGCCAGGGTCTGACCTGCTGGAACGCAGCTCATCAAAGAAGGACATGGGGGTCCTGGTGCACAACGAGTTGTCAGTGAGCCAGCAGTGTGCTGTTGTGACCAAGTAGACCAATGGTAATTGGCAAAAGCTTTGCTAGCAGGTTAAGGGAGATGGTCCTGCCCATCTGCTCAACCCTAGTGAAGCCCCACCTGCAGTCCTGTGTTCAGTTCTGGGCTCCTCAGTACAGGAGAGACATTGGAGGTCCTGGAGCAAGTCCAATGGAGAGCTACTAAGATGATTAGGGGGGTGAGGCATCTCCCTTATGAGGACAGGCTGAGGGAGCCAGGCTGATTTACCCTGAAGAAGAGGAGGCTGAGAGGTAACCTTATCAATGTATGTAATTATCTGTATTACTGTGTTCAGCTCTGGAGTCCTCAACACAGAAAGGACAAGGACCTGATGGAGCGGGTCCAAAGGAGGGCCATGAAAATGATCAGGGGGGCTGGAACACCTCCCCTACGAAGACAGACTGAGGGAGCTGGGATTGTTCAGCCTGGAAAAGTGATGGCTTTGGGGAGACCTAATAGTGACCTTCCAGTACCTGAGGGGGACTTACAAAGAGGCTGGAGAGGGCCTGCTTACAAAGGCATGTAGCAAAAGGACAAGGGGTAATGGTTTTAAATGAGAGAAGAATAGATTTAGATTAGATATTAGGAAAAAGTTCCTTACCATTAGGGTAGTGGAACACTGGAACAGGTTGCCCAGGGAGGTGGTTGAGGCCCTGTCCCTAGAGGCATTCAGGGTGAGGCTAGACAAGGTTCTGAGCAACCTGATTTACTTGGGGATGTCCCTGCTCACTATAGGGGGGTTGGGCTAGATGACCTCTGAGATCCCTTCCAACCCAGATGATTCTATGATCTGAAGGGAGGGTGTCAAGAGACTAGAGCCAGAATCTTGATGGTGCCAGCCAATAGGTTGCAAGGTAACGGGCATAAACTGGAAGTTCACCTAAACATGAGGAAGAACTTTTTTACTATGAGGGTGAATGAGCACTGGAACAGGCTGCACAGAGAGGTTGTGGAGCCTCCTTCTCTGGAGATACCCAAAAAGTGTCTGGACACAATCCTGAGTAATGTGCTCTAGAGAACCCTGCTATAGCAGGGAGGTTGGACTTGATGGCCTCTGGCAGTCTTTTCAACCTTAACCATTCAGTGATCTGTTATCCTTCAATTAAAAACAAAGATAGATGATGTTTTAACCTCCTTCCTGCTTCTGCAGTAATAGACATTTGACTATTTAAGCTATGTTTCACCAAATACTTTTTTTCTCCCGAAGCAGCCCTCTTCAGGACTTTTTTTTTTTTAAATGGTAGAATTGTCTCAATATTTTAGATCTATAAATATTTGCAGCCTAAATGCATACTTTGTTCTCAGACATATGTGTGAAGCATTAAATAAAAAACAAAAAGTATTTGGGGAACGCATACACACATATATCGAGATATATAAATACATAGAATCACAGAATGATAGAATGTTAGGGTTTGGAAGGGACCTAGAAAGATCATCCAAGTCGAACCCCCCTGCCAAAGCAGGACACCCTAGATAAGGTCACACAGGAACGAGTCCAGGCAGGCCTTGAATGTCTCCGGAGTAGGAGACTCCACAGCCCCCCTGGGCAGCCTGTTCCAGTGTTCTGTCACCCTTATTGTGAAAAAGCTCTTCCTCACATTAACACTAAACCTCCTATGCTCTAACTTGCTCCCATTGCCCCTTGTCCTAACATTGGATGACATTGAGAAGAGCCTGGCTCCTTCTTCCTGACACTGGCCCTTAATGTATTTATAGACATGTATGAGGTCCCCCCTCAGTCTCCTCTTCTCCAGGCTAAAGAGACCCAGCTCTCTCAGCCTGTCCTCATAGGGTAGATGATCACTCATAGGGTAGCATTTTAGAAGTCTTCCCCTTAAAAAAATCCCAAAGTTCAATAGAGGACAAAAGCCAGGGCAGAATCAAAATTTTGTGAGAAACTGAATTTCTGTGTTATTTTGCCTCACTTGGTTTTACTACTTTTTTTTCCCCTGCCATATTAATATTGGCTTGACTGGTTCTCCTAGCCCTGCTGTGAGACTCCTCTTAAATTCTTCCCCAGCCCTCCTTAAGTAAGTAATGGATACCAGTGCCTTGACTAGTATATTTGTTTGCTCCAGATATTCATAAAGCGCTCAGATATCCTCTAGCATTCAAGTTTAATAAAAAGCCTTGTTGAGCAGTGGGAACCATCTGACTCCAGATATGATGGAGGGGGCTGGTAGAAAAGCAGCTAATCCTGTTCCTGCCAGTCTGATTCAGATGATGTTCTCTGGAGGCCAGAAGAAACAAGGTAGAGTGGAGGGTAGTACAGAAGACAAGTCTGTTTTCAGTTGTAGCTTGTGCATCTGTGCCCATACTGAGTGCCAGCACATTGAGAGCCACAGACAGTTATTGGGGAAGAGGGGCAGCTCTGTGTGGAGCTATGCAGCATGTTGTCTGTAAGGAAACTGGGGATGCTCTTCTCCTGCTGGAGGGGAGAATGCTAGCTGTATCATGCATTTGTTGCTGTTGCTGCAGTAGCACATAGCACACCCACGCTAGCCCAAAAGCAAACAGCGCTCATGGGAAATTTCATACAGCTAAGGAGTCATGCATGGGAGTGTTGCTCTGTGTCAGCTGCTGTCTCATACTGCTGAACTGGGTTTTACAGATCCCCGAAAGGTAACTGTGCACCAAGTTTCCCTGATTTCTTGAAGGTAGCTGTGCCAACAGCTAGGTGTGCATCTGCAATACTTTGTCTTGCAATGCTTTGCCTTCTGCTGCTGAGAAAGGTCTGCAATGCCTCTGCTTGCTGATGGTTTCAGGAAGCAGGATTGTGCAGCACGAGGCTGTTCTGTTGCTTCTAATGCCTACTCTGAAAAAGGTTCTGCTTTCCTTTCTGAGCCAGGTACACCAAGCAAAGCCTGCTGTAATAGAAGAGCTGCATGCTATTAACCATTTTTTCTACCATCACTATGACCATTTCCCCTTTGTTTGCCCTGTGGTACTGAATGTCTCCCTTCACCCAGCGCAGGCATGCTCTAAAAGCTTGCATGGAAACACATCTCAAAAGTTTTAAAAAGAACAGACCCTTCTCTGACTTTCATGTTGGGTCCAATTGCTCCAAAAGGAATAGGCTACGTATTTTGAAAACTGCATGGGTCTCTTATTTATGACTTCCAAGGTAAACTTTTGGTCTTTAAATTAGGCAACTGTTTTATCACTACTTCTAGGCACACATCTGCCATTTTATTCTGGCTTACTGCTCTTTGGAGTGCCATTGATCACTATCTGGGGTCAGCAAATGAAGCTGTGACAGGCATGAATCACATACACAAGCCAATGTACAGGAGGCAGCAACTGCCATAGCTGGCAGAAAAACACTTAAGAGTGACATCAAAGTCTGGATGCCTGCAGCAAAGGGTATCTATAGCTGTGATGTGTTAAACTGAGAGCTGTCTCCTTCAGCAAGAAATGCAGTGCTCAGACCTCCATCTGTGTTCCTAGACCTTCTTGACATACATATCATAAGGCTCACAGAATTCGGAGTGCAGCAGCAACGTGTTAGGTAATTCCTTCTTGTCCCTCAAGCACCGCAAAACATTCGAAAAGGAGCCTGTTAACCCTTTCTTTTCTGCTCTGGAAACCAAAGCATGTCTAAGGTTGCATAATTAGCCAATGGCAGAGCTGTTGATAGACTCCATATCCATCTCTCCAGGTCAAGGATCTAACTCTTAGACCTGTCTTGGAGACACAGGCTACCAAAACTACCAAAAAAAAAAAAGGAAAAAAAGGGGGGGGGGGAAGAAACAGTATTTTCTTATGAGAGATCCTTACTGGGCACAAGAGTAAAAATGGGATTAAAGTGACATTTATAAATATTAATGGACTTCTCAGCAGTAGCTCATGAAAAATGTTCCCAAGGACCAAAGCCAGAATTAACTTTTGAGTAATAGTTGCTGGAGACCTAGTAAAAAATAGAGCAGTGCTGTGAAAAAATGCCAACCTTTCACTGTTGTTCAATAGTGCTAAAATGTAGTAATTTTTATTCCATTTCAAAATTAACTACTTTAGAGAATGAGTGCTTCTCCCTCCCCTTCCCTACTTACTCTCTTTCTACCTTTGTATATCTGAATGCATTATTTTTACATTCCATTTTTATATTGCATTTTTCTAGTCACCTGCCACTGTAGCTGCTGGCATTTGTCATACAATTTACCTCTTTAGGGACTTAGTGGCCACTGGAAACCCAGCCTCCTGTTATGAGGGCACCTGAACTCAGTGACATTTGCAACACCTGCTATGGACCACTGCCTGAGACAGCTAGGAAAAGCAACTGTCTTGGGTGTTACCTGCAGCTGCCTTTCACTGAAATGAGACCCCTGGAGAACTGGATTAGATTATCAACAAGCTTAAAGAAATTATATGTTATGATATTTAGGTGGTGAAGATGGTGATCTGCTTTCACCCTAGGCATTGCCCCTTCAAGGAAAGTTCTGTAATGGTGAAATAGTATCTATCATTCCAGGGAATGGTTCAATTAAGCAAATAACTGTAATTTTTCACTTGGTTCTCAAAGGCAGTTACAGAAACCTCTCGTTTCAGTCAAGATTCGCTCAGAAGAGAGGGTGAATTCTTCTAAAATATTTAAGAAGAAAGGTTCATAGCTTTAAAGCTGTTTAAAGACATCACTTCCCATGCAGTATAAGTCAGAATCCCACTTGATGTCAGAAAGAATAGGCTCTGCCTATCTTCAAATACCTTGTCTCAGCCACCTAAATGTATTCACAACCCTGGCTTTAGCAGCTTTCATTAGTGTATTGGCAAGTATCTGCACACAGAGAATACGCTGTTCCTCACAGTACAAGTATTCGCTAGCGCTGCACCTATTGTGTTAATTCCAGCATGGAGCATATTCTAACCATGCCTTGTGCTTAGCCAACCCGTCCTCCCTGAAGGCACCTACCTGCCCAGCCCAGCCATCATCCAGGTTTTGCAGCCTGCAAGGACAGGCCCAGGGCAAGATAGGGCCACTGCCTGCATCAAACCATCAAAATCTTTTCCCTCTGTCACAGCCAGCAGATAAAAGGTCTGTGCCCGCTCCTGCTCTGCACCACAGCAGCTGTAGCTGTACTTATGTCCTTATGAAATAATTTCCATGGGCTTACATCCTGTGAGCTATTTGAAGAGGCACCCATGCTGACTGACTCTCCAGTGCCTGCAGACTGGCTGGCTAGGCAGCCTTTGGCCAGGTGTCATGGGTGGAGAGGCTAAACCGATACCGACCCACGGCAGACGTTCCTTATTACCCCCCTTACCCCCCCCAAACAGAAGAGATAGGGGACAATAAGGGCAGAGAGGCTTCTGGATTGGAAAGTAAAACTAAAACTACTTTAATAATAATAACAATGTTAAATGAAACATATATAAATATATACAGGACCCAAATCCCGAACCCAACTCCCCCTTTTTATAATGGCTACGTCACCACCGAAGCTGCAAACGTTCCGTGTTGGAGCTCCCAGTAGCACCTCGAGTCCCCTCCAGGCACCCACGCTTTCAGCTCTCTTTCCGCCAGCACGAGTCCGAGTCCAAACAGCTAGCTCCCAGTAGCAAACCCACGCCGTTCAGCTGCCCGTACCGACTAAAATCCCAGCCCCCCACCCAGGGTCCCAAAAACCTCCGATTTCCGTTTCCCCCTGGGGGCAGGATCCTTACTTAAGATTCAGGAATTTCAGGTTTTACAGGGGAAGTTCAGGTAGCTCTGGCAAGGTGTGTGGGGGGAAACTGATACTGAATATGATGTATATGGGATGGAATACTTTTTAGAAAATAAAATCACTGAACAGAATTAATTCTGTTCTAACCCAAACCAGGACATTTTAACCCAAACCAGAACACCAGGACAGGCTGAGGATCAGCTGAGACCTCCCAGATTTCCTTGACATGGCATGCTCTCAGTGTGGTCTTGTGCTCTGTCCTCTCCCTCCTTGTTCCTAGCCCCAGCTCGGTCTGCTGCTGTCTTTCACAAAATCCATAGAAATACAATTATCATGGAGATGTCTGCCTCTAGTGATTTTTTTCTTTGGAAATAATTATAATTGTCTGAGGCAGTTAAAAACTTATCATTGTAGACAGATGACAGACAGCACAATCACATAAGCTTCCCTCAGAGAAAATACAGCTAAAAGCCTTTTATCATCCTAGTTGGGAACAAAGGGCCTTCCTCTGAAGAGCCAGGCTGTGAAAACAGAGAGAAGACTGTTATGCTCATGGATTAAATCTGTGGTAGGTAGCCAAGCACAAGCAGTCCATTTGTAGCAGGATGGTACTATGGTAATTATAATAGTATTTCTTCTTTCATCTGAGAAATACCTAGCTAGGGACATCTCACCCCATTCAGAGGCAATGACTGAGGTCCCAAGAAGTTTGTAGCTAGAAGCCACATGGACCTAAGGAATGACTGTACACCATGGACACAGAAGAATGTAAGCATATTCCTGTAGTGTCTATAAGGGCTACTTGCATTGGGATCCAAAGCTGGACATGGATCACTTACTCTTGAACTAAGTCATTAATTGCTCTCTCCCAGAGTGGAAAAGTGTTGATTCCTAGGTGTATCTCCAAGGCACAAAGTCTCCTGAAGTCATCTTCCATATGAGAGCTCACATGCCATCCGCAGGAGGGCCCTGCACTCTCTCCACTCTGCTTACTATTGGAGCCAGGAAGGGATCATACAGCCCTTGTCCTCCATCCATCTTGGTTTAGCTGCTACGTATAGTGAACAGATGGCACTCATTCTCCAGCAGGGCAGGATAACCCAGCCACCCTGTCTACTCTCCAAATATTGATTGTGTCCACATGAATTCAATATCTGGCCTCTCGTTGGGTTGAATGGGTTTTTTTTAATGGCATGGGGTTTGTGGGCAGTTTGGGAGGTGAGTGAGAGGGCTTCTTCTGGTACAAATTTAAAACATTTAAACAATTCATGCCATTCCTGAGATATTTTTAAGAAAATGAAAGCTGGATGAGGAAAATGTTTCTCCTGTGGAAGTTGTTGACCATTCAGTATGTGTGAACAGATGATAACCTCAAATTCCATGGGATATGCTTGGATCTAATGGTATTTACCTAGGCACAAAGAGAAATACTGTTAGCTGCAACCAGTTGCTGTATGGAGAAAACCTCAGAAGGGGATGGAGAGGGGGGAGGATGGGACAGTTAGGTCAGAAGAATTCCAAAACAAAACTGCACAGAATGTTTTCTGTAGCTTTAGTTCCCGGGTTTACAAACAACCTGCCAACAAATTCACTGATTGATGTGCCTCATCTGCAACCACATTGATGTCACCGCTGTTTCACTTGGCCCAGTGCATGCATTTCACTGACAAACTCTTCTCTGCCTTTGAATGAAACTGTGAGTGGTTTCTCCTTCTTTTTTTTTTTTTTTTTTGGCTCCCAACAGCTTTGCCTGGTTAGAATTCTCCTTGTAGCTAAAAAAAGAAATTACAGTGATCTCTTTTGGCAGCTGTGAAATGGTTGCATATTGTATATGTTTTCTTGATGAGCTTGCATGAAATGGAATTTGGTTTTGTTTTGATGGATACACCACTTTTAGCACAATATCCCCACAAGATTAGCAAGTGTTACACTGTTCTTAGAGAATTTTTGTGTGCATGTAGTGTCATGTATGCCATTTCTATACAGCATTATGAATAGTGCATGAAGCTGCTTGAACAGGGTAAGAGAACTGACTGAGCAATGTTTCCCCCGTGAATGTGCAGTATGATTTGTGATGGTCTGTAGTTTGCTAATCACAAAGCTTTGCCAGATGACAAAAATTCCACAAGATTCAGGTTTTAATTATTGCCACTTCCCAGAGCCAAATTCAGGTGCTGTATAATACATTAAACAGCTGTGCTAGGTCTGCCCCAAGAGCAGTCTAGCCTCCTGCTCTGTAATGACAGTGCCCAAATGTGGATGCCTGGGGAAGAGGGCATATGTATACAGTAATTCTTACTTTCTTGCTTTGTCAGCCCCCAGTCTTCTTTAGCTCAGAGTCCCTGAGCTCCTGGTTTCTGTGCCTATTAGAGTCCACAACAGAGAGAGAGAGGAGGTCCAGCTTTCACTGAAGACATCAGATACCACACTGAAAAGCCTCATGGGTGAATGTGATTGCTGTCTTCTTGCACAGTTATGTGTATGAACTTCAATCTAGCCTGTGTTTCAGAGTAATACTATTATTAAGAATGAAATTAATGAGTGACAAAGAAGTTGTTCTGAGACAACAGGGAAAAGGCCAAAATGAGTATAAAAAGGGTAATAATATACACAGATACAAAATCTTTATTATTATAATATTATGAGATAAAATGGCTGGAATTCTGCCATTCTCTTGTTCAATGTTTAATTTAGCTAGAAAGGTACTTTTCAAAATTATATTTGACAGAGTCTGGAGGGAGGCAGGGGGCAAGGAATCTATTCTCTCTTGAAATTAAAAGCTTTTGTGAGGTGGAGGTGGGATCATTTAATTGTTTCACTGACAAGACTTCTCAAGATCAAATTCGAATGTAAGAAACACTAGGTAATGAAGTATTTAACAGAGTATTTTGGTTTTAGTTATTATGTGTTGTTGGTTGTCCTGGTTTAGCTGCTGGGATCAGTTTATCAGAGCTGTGTATTCTATCCCCTCTATGTCATTTCTATACCCCTCGGGCTACAGGCTGGGTGTTGAAGAGGTCTGTGAGACGGGAGGTGTGGTGGCCCCACCCCCACTTCGGGGAGTCATTCGCCCCCATTCCGGGGCGGAGGGGTCGGGCATTCCCCCGGGAACCAGGGGGGTATTGTCTTGGGGCTGGGGGAGACTTCAGCTGCCACTCGTCGGAGCGGGAGAAGGACCAGACCCTCCAGGACCTCTTCCCGGGACCCCCTTCGAGCTGCAGGGACCCTCCAGGACCTACCTCCCCTGGGATCCCTTTCGACCCCTACTCTTCAAGTAGACTGTGACTTTTCATCTGCAAACAGCAGGTCCCCCCCTCTTTTTTTTCTTTCCTCCTTTCTCTCTTGGTTTTGGACTCAGGGAAGGGGGGGAAGCACGTGGAGCTGGGCACAGGGGCTGAGGAGCACCATTCTTCTCGTGCCCCAGGGTGCTGGGTTGTTAGTTCTGGGTTAAAACTAAGTTCGTTGCATTTATTGTAATGTTTATTTTCTTATCTTTTATTAAATTGTAATTTTGACTTGTAATCTCTCTTGTACTGAGATCGTATTGAGATCCTGCTAGTTCTAAACTCTTAACCTAGCACGTTGCTCTGCCCGCTTGGTGAAATTCTTCAGTACTGGTAAGAACCATTGATAGCTGATAGGGAATCACTGACTCTGACCTTGTAGGCTGCAGCTGGACCACAACTGAAGCTGGTTTAACTGTGGATTGCCAACAGAAAAAAATTCCTCTGCCTTCCTTTCCTGTGTTTCCCACTCTGTATCTTCCCAAGGGGCTGCTGAGCTGACTGCATAGGTTGAGAGGCACTCCTGCAAGATTTCAGCCTAATCTGTGAATTGTTCCAGCTCAGCACACTGCTGTACACTGCCAACTTGTGCAGGGGAAATGATAGCAAGGTGCAGGTGAGGAAACAAAACAGGCAACTGAACCTACCTGCTGCAGCTTCTTGTTAGATCAGTTTAAGCTAGCAGTAAAACTCACAGAGGTTTATGTTTTATTTTTTCCTATCACAACTGTTAGCAGGGTGCTGCATCTCTGTACAGGCTTCCTCCCAATGCCTACCTGTACAGCCAAGCAGCTGCTTAAGATGGGGCTTACCCGGCTTTCAGAGCCAGTGTAGGCAGTCCACATGGCATTGCCTTCTCCAGCTTAGTGGATCTCCATAGAGCCAGAAGTCTCCCCAGGCAGACTGGCCCAGCCCCAGGGCATGCAGACATACAGTTGGTCTGCGGTTCTGGGGCAGGATGTCAGGGATGCAGGCACCACTCCGGCTGAACCCTAGCTTGAACTCTGCAACTGGCTTCTTTCAAGTACAGCATTTTGGTCTCATCATGTGGGCATTTTTCCACCTGAATTTGTTCACACTGGAGTGTTTTCAGCCAGCTTGTCATCACAAGTCTTCAGTTTGGAGTAGACACAAAGAAGAAATAAGGAAGAAGTTATTTTCTGAGTTATACGAAGCAACTTTAAATTTAGTTTATGGCTCTTCTCAAGGAGGAGGTCTCCAATGGATGTTTTTCCGAGAAAATTTTACTTAAATATAACTTCCTTTAAACCTGTTTGAAGTGATAATTTTGGGTTCTGCCTTTTGACATCAAATTTGAAATTGCAAACAGGAAAAAAAAAAAAAGGAAGTGTTCAACCACGGGAGTTACCACTGGTTAACTGAAAAAAATTGTAAAGTGGCTTTAGTTTCGTTTGAAATTTCCCTACTGCTTGTAAAGTACATTGGATGTGCAACACTTAAGAATGAAATTTATCTACCAAATAACAGCAGATAAATGCAGTTCCTCCCCAAAAAGGAAAGAAAAAGCAAGAGAGAAAACTTACTGCCCTGGAAAGGGTTAGTGTAAGAATTTTTTTACCCTTTCCCCTCAAGACGGTAGCCAAACAATGACAGTTTTATTGACTTGTAGCTGTTACAAGGAGGGTCTTACTTGTACTCTTGCAGCAGTTTACACTGCACGTAACTGTTGCTTTGTGGCCGCAGTAGGTAATCTCCCTGTGTAACAGCTGGAACAGCTCCAGCTATTTAGAGACCAAAACTGGAAGAGCTGCTAACAAAGGAGGTCTATGCGAAAACCAGCATTATTCCAGCATATTCAGCATACTGGGCTCTGCCTTCCTCCTCCTAGCCCCTCCTCCTTCCGTTTACAATTTCCTTTGCTTGTGTGTCTGTTTCTGAAAACTCTCGGCCTCCGTCCTCACATAACCTTTTGACTTCTCTGTGGTTTTTTGCCTCTCGTTAATTTCCTTTCATTTCTCCTTGTGGCTTTTGGACAGCAGAGGTGGTAGTTCTAGTCAATGTAAGGTTTGTTTGGGGTGCTTGCGTGTGCACATATGCCTGGGAGGAATTTACTGTGACTTACATTAGCTTATGTTAAGGCTGCCATGAACTCAATTTCATACCAGTCTGTTCTCCCCAGCCTCAATGCCTCTTTTCCCCCTTCCTTTAAGTGAGCTGCTCCTTTTTCCTATGGACAGTGCATTTTTCTTGCTGTTCACTCTCACAGCAAATATACTTGCTCCAGACCTTTTGCTTCCAGTACCTGATCATGATATGGAATGGAGTAGAA
>VWZX01002691.1:470617-523877 GCA_013399015.1 Galbula dea | reverse complement strand
GGTCTGGTCGACATATTGGCCCCTCTGTTCCCTTCAATGAGGACCTCTGGCCCTCCTTGAATGTTGTTGTCAGCTTTGTCATGGGGACCCCAGGAATGGGATGAGGAGGGGGCTGGAGCCCACTGCTCCAGGGGAACAAAGGAGAAGGAGGAGTGTGGTCCCTGTGTCCAAGGGGCAGCCTTTCTCTCGGGCAAGCAACATGGCAGGTGGGAGATAGCCCCAGGAAAGGCACATCACCACCATCAACTACCCCACGGTTGGGCTTTGTTCTGCTGATCACAGGGCAGTGGTCTTCCCACCTTGTACTGTCCTCCTGCACATGCTTCACTTCTTCAATATTAGGATGCTGTGAGACAGGGTAAATAACATTCACTGCTCTGTCCTTGTCCCACCGGGCTGGCCAAGCAAGCTCTTGGGTCAAGCCTAGAATGACTCATCCTTGGCAAATCCTCACTGGCTCCCTCCATTTGATAGCTGCTGCTGGCTTGGGCAAATTGATTTTCCTGCAAAGGCAGGGAAAGTACTTCATCCCATGGGTTGCAGTAACTAACTCTTGGTTTTCTTTCAACTTCTTCAAACCTATTTCAATGTCACAATAGTTGGGTTTTTATTTTGTTTTATTTTTTTCTCCCAGTATTCAAGGACAAATTTAACATCTGATGTATTCTGACTCTAACATCCAATATTTTCTTCAAAATAGGCTGGAAAGCTGCTCTTGTTACAACACAGCTCACAGTTCAATCAGTCTGTATTTCTGCAAACTCATCACCAAAGGAATTTAAAAAATATATAAAAAACTCTTATAGCTATCTGCAGAGAGATGGATGAAAACCACAGGACAGCACTGAACAAAAAAATTGCCATGAGAACAGGTTTTGGCTTGCTCAAGGGTTTCTTAGATAACAGTTCCAAGATCAGGAAAGTCTCAGGCTAGAAGAAACCATTTCCTGATTGCTTTTCATGTCTTTCCCTTTTTCTCATAAACGCAGAGGAGACTGAACTGTGTTTATGTGGCAAGGTTTGGGCTGCTGGGAGGGCTGCAGGGGTGGCTTCTGTGAGAAGACACCAGGAGCTGCCCCTGTGTTAGACAGGACCGGTTGGATCCAAGACTGACCCACCACTGGCTAAAACTTAGCCCTTCAGCAATTCTGGTAGTACTCTGATAGCAATGGGAAGGAGCAGTTGCATCTACTTAGAAATTCATAACAACTCCCAAGCCAGAGGCCTGAAAATAAAGCCAAGCACTGTTGAGGTTTTTCCCAGGACATGTGACCCCCTCTTCTTATTTTCCTTCTTTAAAAAAAAAAAGCAGTGAGATATTTGCTTTGGACAACAGATGCCGATGTGCCTTGTTTTATACTGAGGTATCAGCTGCTCCTTATGTTCCCCCAAAAATGCCAGACCTGCTGTTATGAGACTTATTATAACATCTTTTATCCAGTGGCATGCTGTTCGAAGTGGGCACTGAAGTTTTTTCTCTTGTTAATAGACACTTGTTTTTATGCCAGAGGTCACTGCTGTTATCATTGCCTGTAGTGGCTGGGTATTTGGAGTAATAAACCATATGGCATTCTAGAACAAAGCAGAACTACAGATGAAGAGCAAGCAGAGCATCAGGCAAAAAGGGAAATAAGTATTTCCACAACTATAGCTGTATCTTCACACATATTACTTCTACAAAGGTGAGGATTGTGGTGCAAATGCTGCTTTAGAGAAAATCAGTTTGGCTCGACAGAAGTGAAAGCTCTTTCCCATGTACAAAAGTGCTCTCTCACCACAGTAATAGGACAGAACCTCTTGTGACCTTGCAAGAAAAGCATCAGTTCCCTCCTCTCCACCTGTACCTTCATGAACAACCGGCTCAGAGATAGCCATCATACACACATTTCACTGATTTCATCTCTCATTTCTGGCACACCTCCAGCCCCAGTTTCATTTATGACTAACACAACCAGTTTCTAAGGTGAGTTCAATTATCTAACAGCAAGAGCTTGGGGCCTTTCACAATATCTATATATGTATGATCCACAGCAACTGCCAAATACCCGAAAGCATCCCTCCAACCCTCAAATGACTATTCACAGTCTGGTCACTCCATGAGTCCTAACTCCAAGAGCCAGGTCCCTGTTTAGGTTTATGTCAAAATCTCCCAAAACCAATATTCCTAATTGTGTCTCCTCTGGGGGAGTTCAAAACATTTTTCTATGTGTGCAGCTGTTTTAAGAAAGACAGCTTCTGTAGCATTTTTGATTCTCAAACTTGTTCCCGCCAGGCAATTCGTGATATTTCAGGAGTTTCCCAAGTGACTTGCTTTTATGTTTCCACCGTGAAAAACTTTGTTTTCAAATGGAGAGAATGTGTTTTCTCCAGGGATGAAACCATGGAAATATCAGAGTAGCAGACTAATAATTCAGAAGTCAATATTATTGGTGCATATTTTTCTAAAACACACAGGCACAAATGTAGGATAAAAATGAAGATGCACGTGTTTATTTTAACAAAACACAGCCCAGCAAACATCTGATCTTGATCTGCCCAGTGGTCTACTGGAAATGACTTGAACTATTGCTGTGACAAAGATAGCAAATAGATTTCAAGACCTGGAATTAGTAAGTTATAACACCAGGTCTAATCATTGGACTTTCTCCTGCTTAAATACAGACTACATTTAACCAATTTCTCTGAATGCCTTCTCATCTGAAGTTGCAATGTGCAATGCTATCACTGAAAAGACTCAACTTGCTAAAAATACGGTTCAAGACTGTTTATCTGAGGCTTCATGTTTAATAAAATATTCTCCATATTCTCTGCAGTATAGCTTCTCCTTGTTTAGAATATAAATATTTGAGAAAGAATTGCTACATAATTTTAAAATACAACAAACATTCATAATATTAGGTTGATCACTAGCAGCATCAGTACTGTTTTCAAGTTTATATACAATATTTATACAGACTTAAGAGGACACTACTACATTCAATGCTTAACCTTATTGTATGTGTGCAAGAAAATGGATAAAACAAAATACCAGTGTATATGCTGAAAAGAGGTAAACCCCCTTGTTGTCAGGTAATTCACCTTCACTTCTTTTCAACTCCACCTCCATTCCATCTTTAATGTAAATATTGCCACTTTTTCAGTAAAACCCCACATTCCTCTGGGCAGCAAAGACCACAGGAGTTTTGGTGTCTATATGCATACATAGACCACCCTTACCAGAACAATCTCTTGTAGCAACATAGTAAAAAACAAAAGAGCTTTAACGTATAAAAAAAAATCTTAACACTTGGCTTTTTATTTACATTATATTAACAACTCAGTATTTGGTGTCAGGAAGACTGTCAAGGGTCGAGGCTGGGCCGACCACCAACCCTGTGACAGACAGTCCCTGTTACCCCTTCTACCCCCACCCCGCCACGGGAAGGGAAAGGGGATAGGAGAGAGAGAGACTTATGGATTGGAAAAGAAAAGTAAAACTACTTTAAAGATAATAATGCTGATAAATGAAATATATACAAACGTGTACAAACCCCAATACTGAATACACACACACCCCCCACCCCTATGCAGGAACTTATGGGTCAGGATCAAGGGCAGAACAGAGTTCTCTTCAGATGCCAACCACTGAAGCACAGGAGAAGAGGAAAGAGAGGAAAGAAGGGGAATTGACCTCCAGTTTATATGTCAAATACGATGCATATGGAATGGAATACTCAGCTGGTCAGTTTAGGGTCACCTGTCCTGTCTGCTCCTCCCTGAAGGTGAAGCCTTTACCCTGCACCCCGCAACGTGAGACGCAAGATTTAGAAGTGACCTTGGTCTGCATACCAATCCCTGGTTGTAAATCTAAACATTAGGCCTTATCACTGCTAGAAGCAGACAGTGTCTGTAAAAACATGTTGTTAGTTTCAGAAGGTGCAGTTACTTAGAGGAGTTTTAGCTGAAAAGTAAAATAATTGAATGGAATTAGTTCTGTTCTAATCAAAACCAGGACAAAGACATTTATTATATAAGCTCATTTTTCCTTTTTTTTTTGCTACAAAATAGGAAAGAAGGACAGTAAAATATATATGGTTTACTGAATGACACATCTGGAAAATGAGATGAGGAACTTTTTTGGCAGTTAAAATTATACTGCTTCAAATCTGTGGACATTCTCATCTGGTTGGGCAAGCAGCAATTAACCTTTCCTTAAACACACACCTAAAGTAAATGCTCTTAATGAAGATAATTGGCTCTGGCTGAGACAACCAAAATCCTAAGATCATTCTGAGCAGCAGCCAAAAGTCAAAATGAATTATGAAGCATTGATGCAAGTTTGTTTGTTGGTAGGTTGTTTAACAAATAAGTCAATAGGTGATGCATTTAAATGATATTTTCACTGTCATAGTAAGTCATAGGCACAGAGTACACCACAGCAGCATAAACTGAAAACATACAGACATGGCAAAGTGTAATCAAACACTAAAACTGAGATGAGAAAGTTTCACTGGACAGTAGGATGCTCACAGTTATCTTTTCAAACTCCAGTAAAAATAATCTACAGTGAAAAGAAAATAGAAGATTTGGGTAGAGGAAATTAGACACAAACCACAAAACCTTTTCCAGTTCCTCCATATGAATGGTACTGTTATCTCAGCCAAAGCCACCTTCAAGCCTAAGCAGGGATTCCTGCATTTAAGTCATGGCCTTATACCACCTGGGTCTGCCAAGAAGTTGTGCTGCTAAATGTTATCCACTGTGTATGCTGTATAACCTTATTACCTTACTTAATGGCTGTATTTCATCCAATTTCTGTCAAAGAGTTTACAAAACAGAGTCCTGTTGCCTCTAGTTATAAAGAGCTTTCAGATAAAAGTCCTAATCCTTGCTATGACAAGCCTCTCAAATGAGTTTCTGTTGCCTTCTGTGTTGAAGGAGGGTCTAGAGAAGCTCCATTATCACAGAGCCACACATACTGTATGCAGACAGAGTCTGGAAAAAGACCACAACTGTAAGAAGAATAAAACCAAAAGAAAAACGCAGATTAATACAGACTGCACAGCACCTGATAGTGAGACATTTTTATCTCAGTATATGAGTCTCTGTAGTTCATGTATCACAGCACATAGAGAAAGTCCCTCAAGTAATCTAGAAAATCATGGGGTGCAGCATCCTTGAGAAAATGTGAGCAAGGTATCAGAAATGGGATATTCTGGAGAAACTTCTTCTGTTATTTGGAAAAAAATATAGCTCATCTGCATCACAGTCAGTGTGGACTTGATGTTCTAAAAGGTCCCTTCCGACCCTGATGATTCTGTGATCCTGTGACTGATTGAAAAGGACACCATTTAGAAATAAAACAAATTTCAATTGCAAACCAAAATATTGCTTAAAAAAATAAGGGGGTTTTGGGTTTTGGTTTTAACTTTCTTTTGGTTGGAAAAGATACAAAATAAACTAGAAGGCCTGCTTGTACCATCCAAATTATAAAGGAGGGAAAAAATCGAATTGGGAAAAAAATAAGGGGGGGTGGGGGGAGGTAGTTCAGAGAAACCAACTTACACCAAGAGCTGAATCCGTGTTCTCAAGTACTTTATGGGCCTGATTTTCAGATGGCTGTTATCTAATGTTAGTTAGAAAATGCAACCAAATGACCTGGGGGTGCTTACTGATGGCCGGCTGAACATGAGCCAGCAGTGTGCCCAGGTGGCTAAGAAGGCCAATGGCATCCTGGCTTACATCAGGAATAGTGTGACCAGCAGGAGCAGGGAGGTGATCTTGCCATTGTACATGGCACTGGTGAGGCCACACCTCGAGTACTGTGTGCAGTTTTGGGCACCGCAGTTTAGGAAGGACACTGAGATACTGGAGAGAGTGCAGAGAAGGGCAACTAAGCTAGTCAGGGGTCTGGAAAACAGGCCTTATGAGGAGAGGCTTAGGGAGCTGGGGTTGTTCAGCCTGGAGAAGAGGAGGCTGAGGGGAGACCTTATCGCTCTCTTCAGCTACTTGAAAGGCCATTCTAGGGAGGCGGGTGTTGGCCTCTTCTCCCTTGTGACTAGTGACAGGACTAGAGGGAATGGGCTTAAGCTGAGCCAGGGTAGGTTTAGATTAGATATTAGGAAGAATTTCTTTACTGAAAGAGTGGTGAGATATTGGAATAGGCTGCCCAGGGAGGTGGTGGAGTCACCGTCCCTGGAGGTTTTTAAGAAGCGGATAGATGTGTTTCTTCAGGGGATGCTTTAGGGATAAGAGTAGTGTAGGGCTATCGGTTGGACTAGATGATCTTGAGGGTCCTTTCCAACTGTAATGATTCTGTGATTCTGTGATTCTGCGAAACTTAACATCAAAACCATCTACCTGTGTGGTCTCTTTTGTGAGTGGTGTTCCTCTTACCTGTTTTTAATTAATCCAACCCTAAAATCTCTCATATCTGAATATCTGTTGCTGGTTTATAATTGCCTTTGCTCTTTATAGTGAAAAATGACCATGTATATCTGATGTGAGCTCATTTGGTAATTTGCCTCTTCATTGTCTGCACCTCTAGCACTTCTAGTTGCTCTAGAAATTTCTTTTGTTAATTTATCCTGATACATAACTACCAGTTTAAAAAAAAATTTTCTAATGTCTTGTATTCTTTTATTGTCTCTGTTATAAAATTTTGGGAACTTAAAAATAAAGAGAAAAAAAAACAGTTTACATAAACAGCTTGATATTTTTAGAGCACTGGGTCAAGCAGATCAACTTTTAATTAGAAACAGATTAAACTTTGATCACTTCTGCAGAGCTCTCCAGCATTGACCAAAGGTAATCCTTAAAGCTTTGGGGAGTGAGCATAGCCAGTGACTTTGCATTTAAAATTGAAGGTCAGAAAGTCAAAGCAGCACACTAATGCTGGGAAGACTTAGATCCTACCAGGGCATAGTCACAGATAATGTGCTGCTGGGAAACACAAAAGAAGAGCAATCTAAACTACAGATCAAATGCTAAAGTGCTTCTGAGCTCTCAGGATCAGTTCATTGATTTATGGTAATGTATGCATATGTCTATTTCAGCAAAACATGTAAAACTAGTATTATAGCTTATATCTGAGGAATGGAAATAATAAGCTTTGTTTCTGTAGGTTTTGGATGTTGTAAATTGCTACATTCAAGTGCATCTTTGTACTTCAGCTTTGTTTCAAAAATTTAAGCTGCCAAAAAAAGGCAACTTTAAAAAAAATAAAGGGGATGTATGTTTATTTGCAAGACAGGAAGCAAAATTCACAATTTACTTAAGAATATTCTCAAAGTTACAATTTAAATTATATGATTCCTTACTGATAAACGATGTGGTGACCCATTCAGCTGTAACTGAAGGGCATTATAACTGGATAGCACAAATGGGCAGAGGCAATGGTGACTGCTGTAACCATCTGAACATATTTCACAAGAGAGGCAGTCAGAAATACATAGCCAGTAAAGCACTAGCCTTGTGGTGAACTTTCACTTACCTATTCAGATTGAAATACATTCAAGTATTTGAGATTAAAGGAATCTACTTTTGGAAGCAGCCTGGTTTTATTACTTAATTGAAGATGGGTGTCAATGTACTTGCAGCCCAGGACAGTTCTGTCAAGATGCTGTGAGACTTGGATAAGGCAAACTGTGTGTCTCATGAACAGACAGGGCTAGAACATGTAGCTTATCTGTTTGCTTCTGAACTTCTTTCAGTCTAATCCTAATCTTTTATGTTTAACTTTTTCTATGTTAATTTAGAATGAATTTAAATTGTTTTGTCATTTGGAGTTTTGTTTTTTTACTCGCAGGGTATCAGTCTTGTAATACATGAGTTAGGAATATAGACAGTAGATGTCCCTGATACTGAGCTTTCCCAGGGGAAACCTTTTCTTCTTTCTATAAAAAGTTACAAATTTTAAGCATAATGTGAATATAATAATGTGATTTGATTGAATACAGTGAAACTTCGAAAAGCTGAATTGTGTCTAAAAATCTCCAAGTTCACAGGAACTGAGTGGTTTGATGAACAAGAACTTTATTTTGAAGGATTTCTAAAATCTAATTTTCCAGGTAAAGAAGAGGGAGTCTGAGCAGAGAACATGCACAGAATTCCAATTTTTAGGTTTTATTGATAAACTTTTTAGAAAGCCTCTGGAATGGGTAGACAGAGGAGCTGGATCTTTTTCACTCTTTTGCAGCTGTAGGGCGACACCTGTCCTTGGTCTCCTGTTCAGACTGATGTGCAATGGCTAGCGTTTCACTGGCTCTTTCTGCTTCACATTTACATTTTTGAGATGTTTTCCGCGGCCCTAAGGCCTTCCTCCAGCACAGCACCGACACTTTGACAGCCATGTGCGGGGACAGGTGAATGTCACTAGGGGGTGCTGCACATTAAGAATTTTAGGACTTTTTTTTCTCCCTCCAAGGTGATAAGCGGCAGTCCGGTTTGTGGTGTATCTAACATAGTCTGCTGCTGTTGTGGTTCTGAACCTTCCAAAAAGTTGTTGTCTGTGTCTGATAACCCTTATAAGAGAAAGACAAGACTTTCAGAAATGACTAGGAGATATCTCTGCCTAGGGTTTGTCTGGAAATGCTGTATGTGATTTTTATGACCTCATTTCTGCTGAGCTTTGCTTACTATTTGTCTGCCTGTGGCAACTTCTGGTTTTTATCTTTTATATTTCTTTTCAAAGACTTGCATCGTTCCATTTATTTATTTTTTTTGGGGGGGGTAACTCATTGAAACATAAATGAGGTGATCCTTTTAAACAGATAGGTTCTTACTTTCTTCTAACAATCTTTTTAAATAACTTTTGGTCGTGCCTAAACCTGCAGGGTTTTCTGGTAGTGTGCAATGGGTGGCCAAAGCAATAGCTCATGCTTATCATAACGATCTACACATATAAATATTGTTACTTAATTGCTATAAGCACCTATTGGCACTTCACAGCAAATGCTGTTGTGTCTGAAAAACACGTATATGAGGTATGATGCTGTGAAACAAACATGCAGTTGGAAAAACACCTAAACCCCAATGTTATTTTATTCCTGGTCTGTCACCATTTAAAGCAAATGTTTGCACTTTCATGCAGATGTTAGCATCAGTATAACATGGCCTATGCAACATCACATTGCAAGATACCCAAGCCAGCTCTGAATGAATTGGTAATGACTGAACAGCACAGGAGCTCCCATTGAGCCGTCTAGGGAAAATTTAATGTAGCTGCCTGTCTGGGATGAACTTGATTGTTATATTGCAAGGATATGAATGTTGGCACTCAGGTTTCTACACCTGCAACCTTTGTTTTATTTTTAAGTTAACCCCTCAGATCTTAGGGAAGTGTCTGCTTTGGGAATGGTAAGGCTTTGGCACTCAGTTATCTCAGAGCTTTTGTCACCATCTGAGAAATGAGTATGTTGTTATAACAGGACTCCGCAGGAAGTTGGGCAAGGATTTCAGTTCTTGTGCTGTGATTATCATAACCAAGGAACAGAAGAGACAGGCATGTCAAATGCTCACTCAAGAAGATACCTGTTCTACCCTCCAGTCCCCCTAAACAGAGTGCATAATCTGTGTCCATTCCTGCCAAATCCCCAAAGATTTTTAGGGAAATTTATTTCAATGTCAGTATAAAGAGTTGTTGTGAAGCCTCCTGAGCTAGAAAACTAGCAGTGATGAGCTCACAGATTAAATATGTTACCAGAGAAAGGTGAGGTTGGATATGTGGGCTTGCTGGGGATGTTTTTTCTAAGCAATCAGTGTATCACTACAGAATCACAGAATGTTAGGAGCTGGAAGGGACCTTGAAAGATCATCTAATCCAACCCCCCTGCCACAGCAGGATTCCCTAGACCAGGTCACACAGAAGCACATCCAGATAGGTTTTGAATATATCTCCAGAGAAGGAGACTACACAACCTCTCTGGGCAGTATGTGCCAGTGCTCTGGCACTTGAACTGGGAAAGCATTTTTTCTTGCATTCACACGGAACCTCCTGTGCTTCAGCTTACAACCACTGCCCCTTGTCCTGTCACTGGGCTTCACTGAGAAGAGCCTAGCTGAGAGATCTGATGACTTTGTGCTAACACGTGCAGTAGTGTTTCAAAAACTCTGTACTGAGCCAAAGCTTGGTCCCCTGCTTTTCACTGAACCACTCTGGGGTGCACACTGCTGTTGCGTGTTAGAGAGAAAATACTGGATTGTTCTCCAGCTCTTTTCTTTTTGGATGTGTGCTTTCTTAAAGAGTCAAACTGGCTGGAGAGACACATTTGGGAGAACATCATTTCCAGTACATGCAGAATAAGTGTTTCCCTTTGGTACATAAATGAAATGGGCATTTATCCAATGAACTTCATGCAGGATCATTCCACCTTTGAGGCACAACCATGTATCACCCCACTTCCTCTTTGGTTCTGCCTGGAGCCCACCCTGTGATTATGAAAAGCTTGTGTGCCTGGTCACCAGTTACTGCTGCCTGGTCCCTCTGATGGGAATGTCAGACAAAAGAAAACTGTTCTTTTACTGACAAGTATTTTGCAGTTAATCAGTTCTAGTACAAAACAAACAGGGATCCTTTTCAATAGGACACAGTCTTCCCCCTACCTAGGGCTAACATTCTGTATGTCTGTTGTGTATATACGCAGGTGCTGTGAGATGTCTGACCTCTTCCTTTCCACAATAAAGAACAATTAATGCCAGAAGATGTTTACATACTTTCTCCCCTTGAACCCCAAGTCTGAAGTTACTGTATCATGTTTCCATTAGGTCTGTGACACATGAAGCTATCACGTGATGACCTTTAATCAGAACACACACCATAGCTCCAGTTAATTGTTTTCAGTGGTATTTAACACTTGCTGTTTGCCCTAAGATAACAAGTTAGCTTTTCATATGGTAGTTTTCATTTAGAGAGTGGCCTGCAAGAAGCTCCAGTTTAAACCTAGTCTGATGCAAAGAAGAAAGTTAAACCATGGAGAGGTTGCAGATAATGTGAATGCATTTTTGGTGTCGAGCATAGCTTTGACAGAATTTCAAATCCTCCTCTGTCCTCATGGCTTGGAGAGAAAAAAGATTCAGGTGCTTGGTTAAGACTTGCCTTTGAAGAACCGCTGGAGAAAATAGTCACCTTGTTTTGCTCTTGCAATGTGAATTCTGAGGAGAGATTATAGTCTGTAAAGGACCTAATAGTTTAGGTTCTGGACACCTGGGCAAAACTTAATCAAGGAGGAGAAACAGTAGGAGCCCCTCATGGTGTGCAGGGTTTTGGTACTTGCTTTCGAGTGTCTTGTACTAAGAATTCAAATTTTCTAAGGTTCAGGATCAATCATCTCAGATGCTTTATTTCCTTCAGGAGTGCATGCATGAAATAGCCAATTGAATTTTCCATTGAACCTGGATTTGGGGTGGAGGAATGTGTGACCTGCCTGCACAGCTTGGGATGGTATTCACATTAGGCAACAGAAAAATCAACTGAGGTTAAGGAATAACTGTTGAGGCAAATCTCTGATTTGTACAGCTGAAAACTTGGCAGAAAGTCTTTGCTTAAGGTTAGGGGCTTTGACAGTTGTTGATTTTTATTATGTAAATTTTACTTCAAACAGTGATCTTGCCAATGAAATTTTATTAGGTTTGGGGATTTTTTTCATTGCCCTCAGCATAATATTGGGTTTGTCTACTGAAGATTTTCTCTCAAACGGTCCCAGTCTTCAGATATTGTTTGACCTTAATTGATTTGAACTGATTTCCCATTTACTTAGTCCTTCTTTTACTAAAAAAATTAAATCTGGGGAAAGTGAATTTCCCCAATACCCTCTTATAATGTTATAACTTACTTATGAGTAAAAATCACAACAAAACCACATCTTAGTTGTTAAAACATCACAAATGAAACAGTCAAATATAAAGCTTGAAAACATGAGGTGCTGCAATATAGGTCAGGTAAGTCTTTTTGCTCCAATAGCATGCCTGCTTCTGCACTTTGGCTTCATTTCTGTTACCCAAAAATAGCTAATACTTCTGGTTGTTAGGGTACTTGCAGAGACACAAAAGGAAGGAGCTTAAATCCTACAATAATTGATGTAGATAGGTGTCAAACCTAGTTTTGCATTTGCCCTGACAAGTATTTTTGAGGTGGCTTTGATTTAGATTGGAGCCTAATAAAAAACTGTGTCATAACTGTGGTCAAAATTAGAAATCCTTACAAAAATTTTTTCCCATCAAAACACTAATACTATCTCATCTAGGGAAAAAAAATAATTGACCAAATCTTTTTGTGAGCACTATAAGCTCAGGCACTAACTTTCTTCCATGTGTTTCAGTATATTTTGATATTCTTTGGTTACTGTATTAGGACTTCCCAGATATCTAACTCAGAACAAAATTAAACAACCACTATCCATTTTCTTCTCCCCTGGTACCTGGGCAAACAGCAGAAATTGGAAAATATTTACTGGTATCTGTGTGAGGAATTCAGGATAGTGATAAATGTTGCAAAAATTACCTTTATTTTTTATGTTCTTCGAGTAGTTAACATTTTCACAATACCTTATGACAGCATTTTCCCTTTCTGACCTCTTCTGGCACAACATACTGCAATTCCTTAATTATTTTTAATCTCTTTTTAATGTCATTAGTGCAACTAGCATGTTCTGTACTGCCACTGGAAATGTGATAAATGCCAGTGATAATCTTAAAATAGCATAGCCTGACTGTACCTGCTGTTTATTTTACCATCTATTCTTTTTGGGGGCCTCTATAAACTGGGACAAGGAAGCCTCACAAACGCTGGCTGTCAGTTGGCATGGGAACAGTGCAGTTGCTAGTCACAACTACAATGAATGAAAATTAGCTGTGCCTTGAAAAATGGCATCTGCTGTGCTAGTGATTCATTTGCAGCTGTACTTTCCAAAGTCACAGAGTATTCTCAGGCATATGAGGCTGATTAATATGTTTGTTTCACTGTTTAAGTGCTTTAATCTCTTCTAACTTAATTGGAAGTTAGACATAGCAAACTAAAGTTAACAGTCTCCAGGAGAAAAAAAAAGGGGGGGACAATTAATCTTTTTGTCATTTAGGTTTGTCACTTTAGATATTTATTATCTTTAAGATCAGGTTCTGTTTGACAAAACCTAATTTCTTTTCCAGAGTATGATTGGACACCTTAAAGAAAGATGCTTTCTTGTATTGCTTTTTTAATGTCAATTGCTGCTTGCTTGGACTTTTGGCCTGGGATGTGTGTGTGTTCTGATTCTTTTTTTTTTTTTTTTAAATTGCTATGTTTATAAAAATGACAGAACTGGGAGATTTTGAAGCATCACCAGCAGGCATCATCAGAAAACCTCACACAAGGAGGTGATCAGCCTAAATCACTGCTGTCACCTCTACTGGCTTGGTTCTATGCAAATAAAGAAAAGCTACTGCAGGTTCATGGCAAAGCAATTTAGCATCTGTAGACCAAAAGTAACAAAGTGAAAGAATAATCTTGGAGGAATTTACTTTGGAACAATAACATTTCAGTATCTCTTCTGAGATAGATGCTGCATCTCTAAACTTTTAAGATGTTTTGTGGGTTTTTTTAGAGTAAGATTCCCTAGTAAAAAGGAACTGGGTCAAATTAAACCGTATTCTTCTACTCATGTGTGGTCTGGCAATTCCTGGGGCTTTGGCCCTAGCTGAGCCCTAGGTAAAAGGTGACAAAAACTGGAGAAAGTGTGGGAATATCTTGGCAGGAGGCTTTGCATTTGGAAAGGTCTTGCTTTGGTTGCATTAATTCTGTGGGACTCCTCTGAAAGAAAAGGATAAACAATCTGCTATTCTGACTGTTGTATCTGAAGGGCTGGCAAGGGTATTGCTTCCCCTTTCCCCAAGTTTACACATGCTTTCATTTCTGATGGCACATAACAGCAAACAAAAAGCTGTGAAAATGAGCTTCTTTCATAAAGTGAAACTTGTAAATTCATTTCCTCCAGAAATCCAAAGCATAATGGTGTAATATTAATCACTTTGTTGTCCTGTGAAAAGATGCCTTTGTTGTTCATAGCAGTCTGGAGCCAAATGTTGAAGGCTGAATTCTTCCTATGCTTTCTCTCAGGCTGAATCTCACCCAAGAGATCAACAAGATCAAGCCTTTGTGTTGGAAGCCCTTGTAAAAAAGGATGAGCTCGACTTGGGTATACGTGAGAAAAGCCATGAGAAAAACGATTGATGTGAGGGAGAAAGATTCTTTGTAATATCTATTTGATTCTGACGTATAAACATAGCACTTGCTTGTTCATTTAATGTCATACCAAGTAATGGAGGGAAAATTGTTTATTCTCACTCAACACATCACCTCTCTTCCTTACAAGTGTGCCCAGAGTACTATGTCCCCTCCAGTGCTACTGTAGACCCTTACAGAAAAGTGGCAGATCTTTGAAGTTCTTCATACACCTTCTTGTTTATCAGAATAAGATCTCTTTTTTTGAGGAGATTTGTTTGTTTGTTTATTAGTTTGTGTTTGTTTCCTGACCCATGCCTATTAAATATGTTAGAAATGGCTGCTTCTCTTCTCACTGAAAGGAAGAAGTAATGCTGAGGGTCAGTCATGATTGTTTGATTCCAGTCTTCCTGCTTTCTTTGGGCTTAACTGTCACACTCAGGCTTCCTGGAAGAGATTATATGTGTGTCTAGGTAAATGATGTGCAGGTAATGAGAAGACTAAGATTTAAATTTAGAAGTAAGCTGAGGTTCAAATTCATGTAAGCTGTGTTGTGCATATCTTCAAGGCCTATCTTTATTTCAAGAGATAGCAAGTGACATTTGAATATGAAACTTTGCATCTTAATATTTATTAGTAAGATTTTTGCATTAACTTCATCTACTTATTTATCTGAATTGTTGTGGAGTCTCAGGCTTGGGCTGAAATAATAAATATGTCCCATTCTCTGAAAATATCTTAAGGCATTATTTCTGGAAGTGATCCTTAGGTTAACTCTGTAATGATGGCATTCCATTTTCTACACATATAGATTTCTGTTGAACAAACTGTCATGAAATTAAAATAAAAGCTGTTCTAGAATGATCAAATTGCATTTGGGGAAAAGCTCTTCACCATCCTGGAAACAGGACACTTGCCAACTGCATCCTCTCAGCTGCTCTGAACTGTTTATTAGGTTATGTAGGACCATGCGTTCTTATCCAAGTTCTGATTCTGAGAGCCAAAGTAAATGGTTATGGTGAGATTCAGAGTACTAAATTAACAAGTAGAGTACTATATAGTACTCCATTAGATAGTAATGCAGTCCCTTTTTATTAAGCCTAGAGCTGGAATTTAATAAAGAATTGCAATTAAAATGGTAGCTTGGAATAGGTAATATAATTTTTTGTATCATAACATTTTGCTTTGCCTTTTGAAGTTGTATCTTACAGACATCATACTTGCAATGGAGCAGCCTCCCACATCTGAAAGAAACTGTGAAACTACTTATTGATGGGGTTAGCCCCTTCTAAAGAAAAAATGTACAAGTCCATATATTCAAATATATATGTGGTTTATACATAAATACATATTTATACATCTCTACTGTCATCGCACTCCCAGAAGTCTAACTCAAGTTTTTAGCTGAATTGCATTACTCTGAAAGTTCATTATTTGGCAAGTCCAAATGCTACTGTCATCTACACCTGAACCAAGTGCTGATATGCTGGAGCCTCACGACTTTCTGGAAAAGGAATCTCTAGCAAGGTTCATGGTTTAACTTTCTCTTAATAAGTCCTCTTATTACAGAGTAAGAGACTACAAGGCACTGTGAGACCAGAAGCTCTTCACTGCATTTTCTAGTATATCCAAAAAAGCAGATTTGGCAACAGCGAACCAAAGACTTTTTGTTTGCACTTAAAATAATACTAAGGATGATCACAACACAAAGTCAGAAACACTGTCTGTGCTGCTTTTCAACTTTAAGCTCATAGGTTCATATTGACTAAAAAAAAATAAATAGTTGGGTATTTTTTGTTTTGGGGATCTTTTGCTAGGGAATATTTTTTACAAGCACAACAGTTTCTTTGAAAAGCCTCTGCAGATAGGAAGGCTAAGAGGTAATTGTAAAAGTCCTGGGGAAATACAGACAAAACGTTATACTGACTATTGTGGAAAGACAAAATAGTCTTTCTGTGAATTTGGAGGTGGAATGGCTTATGATTTTTATTATTATTTTTTTAACCTTGTCCATCTAGCAGTGCTGGGGCATGCTTGGCTGTGCTGTGTTTAGAGCACAGTAAACAATCTGGCTTGAGGCCTGATAACCACCTGGTTTTTCACCTTGGCTAACTAGAGCTGCTCCTTTTCTAGTTGTCCTATGCTGTGAGAACAGTTTTACAGTTGCAGGCACCCAGATACCTGTACAACTTATGTATGAAAGTGTTATTCCACCGCTTCCATACATGGAACTGTACAGAAGACACAGTATGAAAAAAATCCTATGACTGTCTCTGTGGTTTTTATTACTCCTTCTCCATGAAACAACTCATTTATGTAGATAGCATTTCAGGCTGTTAAAAGAATCTAGCTTTGGATTATTAGTTTTTAATGTTGTCTATGTATATTTTTTAAGCTAATGAATTAAATATGCTATGGAAAAGCAAGCAAAGTTTTCCTCTTTGTCCCATAAAAACATGTTATAAACTTACAAGAGTGCTGTCAGTACAGGTTAGGGTCTGATCTGTTGGAGAGCAGTGAAGGGGAAAGAAACCTGGGGGTCCTGGTGGCTGGAAGGATGACCATGAGCCAGCAGTGTGCTCTTGTGGCCAGGAGGGCCAATGGGATTCTGGGGTGTATTAGAAGGGGTGTGGCTAGTAGGTCAAGAAAGGTTCTTCTCCCCCTTTACTCTACCCTGGTGAGGCTGCATCTGGAATTATTGTGTCCAGTTCTGGGCCCCTCAGTTTAAGAAGGATAGGGAACTGCTGGAAGGAGTCCAGCACAGAGCCACAAAGATGAAATGATGAAGGGGCTGGAACATCTTGTTCTGAGGAAAGGTTGGGGGAGCTGGGTCTCTTTAGCTTGGAGAAGAAGAGACTAAGAGGTAACCTCATCTATGCTTTTAAGTACATGAAGGGTGACTGTCAGGGGATGGGGTCAGTCTCTTCTCAGTGGAGCAGTGGCAGGACAAGGGGCAATGGCTGTAAACTGAAGCACAGGAGGTTGAATGTGAATACAAGAAAAAAATTTTTCCCAGTGAGGGTGGCAGAGCACTGGAACAGATTGACCAGAGAAGTTGTGGAGTCCCATTCTCTGGAGAGATTCAAGACCCATCTGGACACGCTTCTGTGTGACCTGGTCTAGGGAATCCTGCTGTGGCAGGGGGCTTGGACTAGATGATCTTTTGAGGTCCCTTTCAGCTCCTAACATTCTATGATTCTGTCCAGGCAGATGGGTAGACATATACTGAGCAGGTGTTTGTCAACAAAATTTATTAGCTGTCATGAGTCTCCTAATTCAAGTCACAAGCTGCTGTATGCTGTAACTTGCTGTTGTTGTACTTTTATAAGCCTTGAGGCAAGGTATTGTGTGTAGGACAAATACTGCTTTATGTCCTTGCTGATGTCTGTCATTTGATTAACTTACAGTGTCTAATCAATCTTGGCTTGAAGAACAGTTCTTAGTCAGGTGATGTTGTCAAATATGCATTCAGAGAGTACTCAGAAGAAGAAAGAGGAAGAAAATGGCATATTCTTTGTTGTTTCTCTCCTGCCAACAGATCAGAAAACATGCAGGGTATAAAATGCATGTGAAAATCTCTATCACCCTTGCTCATGGATGCTTAAAAAAGCCCATTACCTAGCACTTGTGCTAAATACTTTAAAAGCAAGACTTTATCTTGTAGCTTCAGAGAGGAGCAGAGATTTGTTTTCAATATCCTTGTCAAAGTATGCTGAGTGCCAGTTGAAGTCTTCCAATATCTGGAGTTATAAGCAGAGAAGACAAAAGGTTGTGTGAACTCACATGCCACCAGCAAAGTGATATATACATGCAAAGTGTAAAGGGAAACAGGGAAGAGATTCAGAAGCAAATTGTCAAAAAATGTATTAAAGAGAGAAACTGACTTGTAATGGACAGGAAGGCAAACATCTTTTAAAAACAAGCAAATGAAAAACAACAAAAATGCTGCTTTGGGGTAGCACTGTGGTCTAGTTACCTTAATATATGTTTGAGGAGAACTTCAGGGCTGTGATAAGATTGGGCTCCAGATTTTATCAGTCAGGAGCTGAGTGCACTGGAAACCCCCACTGCAGACGGGGATCCCCTTTGGGTCCCTGCCTGCTGTGTCACTGCCTGCTCCTGCAGAGCACCAGCAGTGCTGAGTAGTGGTGTTGGCATCCTGGTGTTTCTCTGTAAGAAGCACACTGAAAATCTCAATGAACAGCTCTTGTCAACAAGTTGGATAACATCACCATTGAAATTTAGGGAAGACAAGCAGGTACCTGTATGAGCTGTCAAAAAGCTTCTACTGACAGCTCCGCTGCCATTAAACAATGACACAGAGTTAGCAATCTGGGCAAGCTTCCAGTTTGCAGCCTAAAGGGACTTTCACCTTTAAGTCTCTGTTTCTTATTTTCTCCCCATTATTTAAGCAAGCTATGTCCTGACAAGGCTTAAATAACCAACTATTAAATCCTAAATGCATAATTTATTGTTGTTTTCTTAAAATTCTTTTTGCTCTGTAGTAAAATACCAATTATTTCCCTCTGACATCCTATAGATCTCTCTCTTGATGGTTCCACTATGCTTCTTTTGAAATCAACAGTTTTTCAGCATTTTCAGCAAAACCAATATTTATCTGAAAGGTTTAATCTGAGAAATGGTGAACAGCTTGCAGAGCTGGGTGTACCAGGGCAACTGAAGAGTAGCTCCCACTGATGAATAGTGGGATGCTTACTGCATGTCAGACAACAGTGATGCTGTGCCACCCTGCACTGATGCTCTCAGTACCCAGAAGCCACATGTGCTCTGGTACATTCTCCACAGGGATATCCCCTGAACAACTCCCTGCATGCTGACAGTGGTGCAGCTCTTGGCCAGATTCTTTTGGATCAAGAGGAGTAATTGCTATAATGGAGGATATTGAACACGTATCAGTCTATAAGAAATAAAAGCCTGGTATTTTTCAAAAACACTTAAGTCTTCTAGTTGAGGCTTATTATCTCTCATGTACACTGCAAAAAAACCAGTGATGACTCTTTATTTCTTGGAAAGAAGAGGGACTTGTGCAAAAAGTCTGTGTAAATATGATGGGGAATGTGTAACATTTTGGGCTACGTGAAATTTTACCAATTTACATTTCCTTGTAATTGAATGATTTGCATGCAGCAAAAGAAGTAATTGCAAACTACAAGAAGCAAAAAAAAAATAAAATAAAAAGGGGGGGAGGAATAATCTGTGGGAAACAAAGATTCTTTGTGGGATCTACAAGCAAAATAAAGATTGTTTAAACCAGTTAGGCAGGTTAAATGTAGAGATGCCCTTTCTTTCAGGGAGAAATCCCCTGGAATTGTCAGTTGCTCTTAAACCTAGACAGTAAGTCTTTGTCCATTGAATAAACCAATTGAAAAATAGTTGTAGACATCCTGATAGAAACACCTTTGAGAAAAACTGGAAGCCTTAAGGGCTGAGGTCAAGGTGACACCCCGATCCACCTCCACTCTTAGCTTTTCAGTAGCTCCTAGCTTTTTCTAAAAAGGTGGAGGAATTCTTTGTCACTAAGCACCACATTTTAGTATCTACTTGACTAACATCAAATTAGGTGCATTGGTGGGAAAAATGAAATTTAAAAAGAAAAAAAAAAGCCTGGGGAGAATATTTTTTTAAGTTGGAGTGAAAGTTTCACAATTACTCCAGCTGTATGTTCAGTAATGTCTCCTAATGTTTATACAGGGAACACAGCTTGTATTGTATGTTAGCATAATGATGCTGAATGGAAAAAACCTCCAAATGATATTTTCATCTGAAAAGTGGTCTACTCTTATCTGAACCTAGCTGGCTCCTATTATTTGATTAATATTAAAATTTGATGATAAAAGTGTGATGGAAAGAATGAGCAGTGCATTAGCAATCTTGATATAGCTCCTGCTAGATACTCTAACTTGGAGTGAATACAAAAATGGAGTTCAGTAACAAATTACTTAAACTTCTGTCACTTCGCAGGTAGAGAACACTTCTTGGCAAAAGGAAAAACTGTTCTTATTCAGAGGGTGTCTTTTTAAGAGCAGTTAACAGATTACAAGCAGAGATGCTATTTCTAGTCCAAACTTACATTGTCTTTTAACAGTCCCTGCTGATGAATCTAGGAGAAATGAAAGAACCTATGTCACAAAAGCTGTTATTTGGGAAAATATTAATATGTACTTTTATCTCTCTCCTAACTTTAAAAAAAATACTTCTTTTTGTTACTTCAACAGAGAAAGTCAGAAAAATGTGAACTTTCTCACTGAACCAGACACTTCAGCACAGCATGTGAATTCATCCTGACCCTGAGATTAAGTAATCTTCGAGTACATATAGCTCCTGACAGGATATGAAAGCATCTATTGAAAAAAAATGTGGTTGTTTAATGGGTAGACTGTGCATAAAGTCTGAACAAATATGCCAGGAAACAGAGTGCTTCTAGGTAGTGCCTGTTATCAAAAGGGTGATCTTATTTTAGCAAAGCTAAGAATAGGTTAGGGTGAAAACTGTGACAATGGAAAAGACTCCATTGTCTCCTTTTCTCACAAAAATAAATTCTAATGTTCATGAAAGAGCAAAGAATAAAACATTTCCTATTGTTGACCAAAATTTCTTGTCAATTACTAGTGACAAGAAATTTGGTTCCAAAAAAAAGTTGGATAAATAAGATGAAATAAACACAACTATAGTATCCCACAGTTGTTTTGAGAAGCATGGGTGTTCTCTCTTCGTTCCTGATTTGTCAGTCACCCTGAGACAAAGAGCTCCAAAACATGCATTTGACCCTCTATATTCATTTTTAGTTCAACTTTTATGACAAATCCAACCCCAAAGAGAGAGGATCAGAAGTCTGAGCAGCTACTACAGTAAGATTTTGCTCAAATATGTGTTGGGTTAGTGGAATACTAATTTAATAAAATCTGCTAGTGAATAACAGAATAATGGCAATAAAATCTTGGTATGAAAAGCTTTTCTCAAACTCCAGGCATAACAGTCTTCTGATGAAATAAACTCCTTCTCTACTCTACCCAAATTGTATAGTGTCATTAAAGATTTATCTCTTGGTGTTACTAGGTATTAAATTATAAAAAGAAGTTTGGAAGATGTATAAAGACTGAAGCTACTGTTTCAGTGTCTTGTTCAGGCACTACTCACCAGCTGATTTACTTATGCGCTGTGCTAAATTACATAGGAGCATATTGAAAACAAGACTCTTTTTTCTTGGTACTTCTAAGTGATTACAAATACACCAAAAAAAGTTTTCTGAGACCCAGAGACATGTTAGTCTCTCTTGGACATTTCTTATTTGCAGCTGAGGTGAAGAACTGTTATTTTTAAGGCTGAAATAGAAATGGTGAAGTGTTTGGGAGGATGCAGCTTCTTTTCTTTGATGGAAACAGAAGATACGGAATGTCAAATGTTTGGAGTGTTTTTCTCCTTGCTTGTAATTAACAACAGCCCATATGATAATGAGCTTTGTAAAAGCCATCACTTTCAGCAGGTGATGTTTTCTTCATAACTGAAGAAAAAAGAAATAGAACTAAACAAATTTAGGTATGTGCATACTGTTTAAAATAAAACCAAAAACAACCACCACCCACTCCAAATAAAGCCTCTGAACACCTTTTCCTGCTGTCTTCAGAGCTTGTGGCTCTTATCCTGGCAGCATTAATCATCATAACAATCAAAGCAATACAAAAAAGTACAAAATACTAAAACAACAAAAATACAAAAAATACAAAATGCAAAATATTCTCAGGTGCTTGTTTTCAGATGCTGATGTTGAGGGAAGACCACAGACCAGATTTTGCCAGGTATGAGTCTTTAGGATCAATACTTGGGAGGTTTATAAACCTCATAGTCTAGAATTTAACCAGGCTAAATTACCTTCATTGAGAGCTGCTGGCTCAGCTCAGAAAATCTAAACTGAGGACTGCTTCTCAGAGGTAGGCAGACAAAATTGGTTCAGTGAGAACTGTGCCAATGTGCAAGAGAAGCACATAAAATTACATCAATTATGAAAAGGGCAGAACAGTAGCATCTTTAGGCCTTGTTCTTTCCACCTGTATCTTCCTAAAAGTTCACGTGCTGTTTCTGTGTTTCTGCTTCAGCAGAAGCAAATAAGATGTTTTACTCCCAGTACCACTCTCTAACCTTACAAATTTTTCCATTTCTCTGTCACTTTTGTTTGGGAAATGCACTGACTATCTCCTTCAATGTGTGCTATCACTCTCCTGTTGGTAAACGTGAGCCTTTGGATTGTTTTACAAGGCAAAAAGAGTTTCCTTCAAGGTAGAAGATTTCTTTATTACCCACTGGAGTCAGTAAGACCTGGGATAATTCACAATATTATCATCTGTAAATAGATGATATACAGGGCTGGTCTTTGCCTTAGGGAGAAACTCAGGTTGGGCACATGTGGTAGATGTTCCGCATACCTTATACAGCAGTGACTAAATAGTTGAACTTCTTGTGATTTGTTTAGATGCTTAACTATTATATAGCATCTAAACAAAGTGCTGGTCTGAAAAACAGAAAGAGCTAAGAATTCATGCTGCTTGATCTCATTTTTAATGGTATTTCTTGAAGCATGGTGTGATTAACCTGTTTTTTTTATCTCTCTTTCCTCTTCTGTAAAGTAGGCATAATTCTTAATACCCAGACTATATTCTATAAGGATGTTCTAAAACTTGGGTAAAGTGGTAACTAAGATGACTTGTAAAGCATAGGATGACTTACTGGTGAGAAGTACTATATTCACTCCAGACATATTAACTTTTGAAAGACTACCTGTGCTTATTAAGATGACAAGCCAGTAAACTAAGGCTAAAAAATAGGAACAGAGGTCCTGTTGAAATGTGTTTGTCTATAAATCAGTAGGAAGGAATAGAACAACTAAAGAAAGCCCTTAAATAAAACCAAATGTCTCATTCCCTAGTGTTTCACTAGATATCAACATCTACTTAGAGCTTCTGTTAGGCTAACTTTTCAGCAAATTTGTGAAGTTCCCAAAGCTTGCAGGAAGAAATGAGTTACAGAAAACAGGACAATCTTTGCCTCTAAAACTTTCCATTTTTATGTATGTGAAAAGTAGTTTCATTTTTGCTGCTTTATGAGGAAACAAAAGTTTGCATCTCTGGCAGTTTTAAACTGTTTCTGTTTGTGACCCAAGTTTTGATCCAAAGCTTATTCGAGTGTCATCATTCCAATGCAGACCTTCTTGTTAACTTTTTTTTTTTCTGGTGCTTTATACAGTATTTTGCCTTTTTGCTCTTTTTTTCTCATCACTTAAAAGCCATTAGTTTGTTTGAAACAGTTGTGCTTCCAGCTGAACAGATGCAAGCATTGCATGAAAGCTCCGAGGAATGTTCCATGGCAGCATCTGGTGCTTTGCTTTAAAGTTTAACATGAAATAGTTATGAGAGTTCATTTGTAGCTGAAATACTGTCTCCTCAAAGGAACTCAATTAGGACAGGAGAGAAAAAAATATGGTGACATGGGATTTTAAAGTAGAGCTGTTACAGGCAAGCCAGTGACTTTGCTTTTTTTTATTCATCACATGTTTGTTCAGTGATGCTTATCTATGTATCTTATATGCTAACACTGTGTTTGAAGTCAGGTTGTGTCATGACAGCTGCATCTTCAGAACTAAATGTTATCAAAAGCTTTGGTAAACTGCTTTATGGGGGGGGAGTAAGTGGTTTTTTTTGTTCAAGTATATAGTCTCCTTGTTGAAGAAAATTTAGTGCCTTTAATAGGAAATTATATCTTCTTTGTAATTTGAGTGTGACATCACAGTGTCATTTGAATCCTTGCTACTATTACTGTGCACAAACAGTAGGTATATGACATGAGAACTGAGCTCCTGGGAGGAAAAGGGAGGCAATAAAAAATGGCTTTGCAGCAGTTTATATCCCCTGAGGAGTTAGTGTGGGCCTCCACATGGCTGGAGCACTGGGGGAATGAACCACTGTGGCAGCTGGGGCTGCTGGGGTGCTGCAGAGCTGCTCCCTGACATGTTGCCTCTGCTGTGACCTCTCCTTCAAGGCTGTGAGAGAGAGAGAGGGTCCTTTTACTGCCCAGAGCCAAATGGCAGCTCCCATCATTCAAAGGGGAAAGGATTACAGCAGTTTTCCAGTCTTTTGGTGCCAGGGGTGGTGGAGCAGGAGAGAATCTCTAGCCCATTATTTCCAGTTGTGCAAAAGGATTGACAGGAAACATATTTAAGCAGATGTCTTAACAAAGTTTCAGTGAGTCATCCACATGTCCTTAGGGATTTAACACACCAGACAGCTTTTTAATGGCTGTGGCATCTTGATCACATCTTGCTTACAATCTAATATTATGCACATATTCCATATAGTTAAATAAAACTCACATTTCAGCTGGGAAAAGTCCATAACACTTTGTTAACCTTGGTAATCTTGTTGTGCAACAGAGGACCTGGCACAAGAACCTGATGCCCATTGCAACCTTAATGTGATTTGGTGATAACAGCCAGAACTTTATTCTGGGCTGCAAGTGACATCGCTGTAGCAATCTTCTAGTCCACCGGCATTTGTTGTCTTCAAACAGCCCATGAAGACAAAAGGCTTTTTGTGAACTGGCTGGTAGCCTGTAAGGTACATTTGCAACTGTGTGCTACATTCATTTTCCTCTTCTTTGTCCTAAAGTGCTGCTGGGGGACTGGCTCAAAGTGAATTAAAAGATGAGCAAGATGTTATCTAGAATAGTATTTCAGCTGTTAGTAGCAGTTCTTTTTCTTCTTTGGGTGTGAAAATAAATGTCCTAATCCAGGTAAATCATGATCTTGTTGCATTTGACAAACCAGTGCAGCAGCTGCTGCGGGAAATAAGGAAGTTTATCTTTCCCAACTGGCCTTTTAACGCTCACCTGCATCTTCCTTCTCCTGTCAGTAGAAGTCCAGCCCTACATGCTGTAGTCCTCAATTAATTCCATCTAATTAATCAATATTTGATGCCGAATGGAAGAAGCAGAGGAGGACATGCAGTTAATGATTTCACTGTTGAAAGGTCAGGAACATATTTACACATAACCATGGCCTGTATAGCTGATAATGAACAACCCTGACTGCTTGGTCCCATACTTCTGACCTGCCATTAAGCCTAGGTGTGAAGCTGTGATTCTATATTAGCAGGACCAGAGCAGTCTCATCTTAAATATTTGCCTGGATGATTGCAAAACATCTGTTTGTACATACACTCTGCATTTCACACCCCTGATAACCTGATGTCAGAAAGTTAGATGAGAAAATTTCTAGAAATCACAGAATCACAGAATGTGAAGTGCTGGAAGGGACCTCAAAAGATCATCTAGTCCAACCCCCTGGCACAGCAGGATTCTTCCCTGACTGGGAATCAAACTCAGGCCCCAGCTGCGAGAGCACCAAATTCTAACCAGAATAAACCATAGCTAAATCAAAACTACTTACAGAAGCATGAAAAAAAGATACAACAGTCCCAACTTGTGTAAGAAATAAACAGACATTTGTGGCAGTATGAGGTCTAAACTGACTCTTACAGTGTTACAGAGCTGACTTTGGATTAGTATAATTTGGGGGTTTTGTAGGCATACTTTCCCTGTTTCACACAAACAACTAAAACACTTCCTTTTAAAAGAGAAACTAATGGGGCTTTTTCCCCAACCAGCTTTCCTACTTCTATAAAAATACTTATTATCAAATGTCAGTTTTACTGTCTAAAGACTCTGTTAAGTATGCTATGCTACAAAGTGTGTTTATGGAGGGGGATATCTTTAGAGAGTGTTTTGCAACTGCTGCTGTTTGATTTGGGTTTTGTTGGCTTGGTTTTGGTTGTTTGATTGGGTGTTTTTTTCTTATGTGCTCCCAAACAATGTGCATTGCCTTTTTGACTAAGACATATCCATTTTAGCAGTATAATCCATGTACCACAAATCATTGGTTAAGCAGCCTCAAAACTAGGATTTATTTCAGGTAGAATAAAGCAGGAGGGTTTTTTCATCTCCAGGAAACAAGGTCTCCTAGTTTTGCCCTTTGATTTATTTCAGACTAATTTTAGTAGACCTTAAGCCTTGAATAGCCCCTTCCCTGAACTGTGTAGAAACATTGCACAGCTGATTTCTGACATTTGCTTCCTCAGATTCTCTAGTGTCCTGCAGAGAATTTATACTCAATCCTAAACTCATGGAGAGGATATCTCACTTTAACTCAGGGTGGTATCAGACCTTTTCTCTTTGAAATCTCAAACTGCTGGAGCCCATTCTGAAAGGCTTTAACTTGCAAATAGCATTTCTGTACTGGAAACTGAAATCTTGCCACATAAGAAGATGACTTGTCCTGTTATGTGTACTTTAATTTGCCTTGTTATTGAGGAGAAGGAGGAAAGAAAACAATGTAAATCAGTATAAAGAACCTGGTTCTGAAAAATTGCTGTTCTTGCGAAAATGAAGAGAGGGAATTTCATACACAGCTGCTTTTGTAATGTTTGGTACAACATAATGTCTGAGGTTACCTGTATGAATGCCTCAGGCCAGTGTGCTTTACTGGCAGTAGTGGGGAATGAACTTGTGTGACTTTCTTTCAAGAGCCACACTGATGGAAAATAAAAATATGATCCAGACAAAACCCTCCTTGCTACTAAATTGATTTTCTATGGAAGTGGGAAGAACAATTCATTCCTGTATGTTGTTTGTGAGTTGTTCTTTGGCTGTGAGAATCATAGGATCATAGAAATGTCAGAGTTGGAAGGGACACTAAAGTTCCAACCCTCCTGCCTGGCACCATCCACTACATCAGGTTGCCCAGGGCCCCATCAAGCCTTGTCTTGAAAGCTTCCAGGCATGGGGCTTCCACAGCCTCTCTGGGCAACCTGTTCCACAACAGAAGAGTGTGTGTTCATGTTGTAATTAGTAAACAAGCAGTGTAACTTACTCTGTATAGTCCATTTCTTCAGCTTCCTTCTTTGGTATGAAACCAAAATGTGTACCAAAGCTCCTAGAGACTTCATTAAGCAAATGTATTAGAGACTATGACGTACCTGACATTTAAAAGATAAATCTGAATGCACTGGACAGTGACATGTCTGCTTTGTGGCTGATCAGCAGCTTCATCATTACATCAGAAAGTTAAACCTTAACTTTAGCAGGTGTATTTGAATCCAAGCTTCTTTTTTTCTTTTTTTTTTTTTTTGCATCTGTCAGCAATCAGGATCAATTTTTTATGCTGACAGTGAAGGTAGTCAGGAAACTTAGGTGTGTTGTTTCTTGGCTAAGACCTAGACATACTTTCTGTTCATACTGATGGCTAACAGGATTCAGTGGTTTAAATATTTTCCTGAAGGAAAAAAAATCATCATTTTCATACCAAATGGGGGTAAAGAGATACAAGCATCAGGCCCACTAACTTCCTTAATCACTGAGATCCTGCTCAGTATGACTAAGGCTGGTGGAAACAGGGTCTTTGTTTTGAAAACAAAACAAACAAAAGAAAAAAGCAAAACACAAACCCTTACACAAACAAACACTGGACTAATTCAGCAACTAAAGATATACATGAAGCCTGAAGTATCAATGTCAAGTACACCCACAGTCAAGGGTTAAGGCTGGGCCAGCCACTATCCAAGTAATGGATTACCACTCTCCCTCCATGGGAAATAGAAAGGGAATAAGGGATAAAGACTTGTAGATTGGAAAAGAATACTAAAACTACTTTAATGAAAATAATAACAATAAAATGAAATATATACAAAACCAATGCAATGGTATGTGAATTTGAATAAGATAAATATTTACTCTCAAGCTTTATGCTGAGGACCAGGGAATTTTTTGTGATAATCCTGCAAGTGTCCAAACAATCTGTAGTAATGTACATTTAAATTAATTCCATTCTGATTCTGAGCAGAACTAGAGTGACAATACTGTTCAAATATGATCAGTCCTTGCCTTTTAGCTTTTGATCAGAAGTGTCGCAGTTTATTAGAAAGATATGCAATTAGAAGCATCCTTCTCACCTCATACATGTGATAGGTAAAATCTGAACAGCATATACATTTTATGTACATCGTTCCTTTGAACTGAGGGTCTCAGATCTGTAGGACAGGTATCCATCTCCTGTATATTGTGTTCTGACAGCTGACTGGAAACTAACCCATTTCCATTCAGTGAATGACAATAAGCAGTATGTATAGGCTTAAACTTTGTAACAATTGGCTTAAAAATAGAAGGAGGTTTTTGGTTTTGGACACACTTCCTGAAATGTGCATCTGGGATATTGTTAATGACAATCTTTTGGATTAGAAACTCTACCTGTGTCTGCATTAGGAAGCTGTTCTTATAAATTTTTCTCTTCCCTTCCTCCCCACCCCTCCCCAAGTTTGCTGATGTTCTCAGTAGTTGCTGTACAAAGGTTTCCTCTTCCATATTATTTGAATAGGTACCCAATGGGATTGATCTCATGTTTTGTGAATCCTAATATCCAGCAATAACCTAACCACTTTGTGGACAGGTACAAATTAATGTTACAATATTTTGTTTTCCTGACATATATCCTTGAATTAGCACTTCTTGAATTCATTAGGGAACTGATGTTTGCTGAAGAGCATATTTGGTTAATAAAGGTCATTAATTATTTTCAAGTCTTTTAAAATATGGTTTTCTTGTTTATAAATGTGAATTATTTGCAAATCAGGTAAGCTGACAAAAACTCTTGCCAAATAAAAGCACAATATAGCAGCAAGGAGTGGAATAAGCTGGAAGCTGAGAAGTAGAGGTAAAGGACTGCAACACTGAAGTTGCAGACTTGAATGAACTTTCTTCCCTTTCTTATGGCCTTAGAAAAATCTTTTGGCCTTCATTGATTTCACACCTTATTTGGACTACCTTCTTTGCCATTTGATATTGCTGAAATTCCAAGGACGTTAGAGAAGACTTTCGCTGGTTTTTAGGCAACTGACTTGCCAAGAACTTTTCTCTGCTATTCTCATTCTACAGTATTATCTAAGCTAGATTTTATTTATCAGCTACAAAGAGGTCCTGATGCAGGTTTCCACCCTGTCTAACGTATGCTTTCTTGGCTATCAGAACAACATCTACCTTTCTACTTAATGTAGAAAGAAAGCGGGATTTATCTTTCTCCACAGCACTCTCAGTGCTCTGAACTCAATTCCATCTCCTGGAGGCAATGTCTAAAGTGAGAGAGAATGAACTTAGTTACCTAAGTTAAATGCCTGAGGGAACAATCTCACTGACTTCAGTAAGAGTTGATAGTATTAATTAGCACCTAGGAGGTACTCAGGTCTTTGAGAGTTCCATCTGCTATTGAATAAGGAAGACAACCAGCAACTATCCTACAGCAAACAAGACTTACTTTCAGAGCACTTGTACTTTACAGATATTTTCTTTTTCCTGTGGGAAATACAACTTATTTCACAAGAACAACCTGAGCTAGATTTACTGCAAAGGCCAATGCAACCAAATACCAGTTCTGTAGTCACTGTCAAGCCAGGGCAAGGTCACTGGAGGCTTTGCTTTCCTCTGCTTCTCCCTTCTCTCTCTTACACAGTAACTATGGAAAGATTTTTGGCAAGGATCTTGTACAGCCTAGTGAATTTTAAATGAACCACAGGCTACTGTGCTTAAAACTGTTCTGCATGTCCACCATGAATTCCAGCTCACACATAAGCATCTAAAGGATTTTTTTTTCTTACAGCTTAAGAGCTGTCCGTAGGAGGAGCAAGGCCAAAATGGGATTACATGCAGTGCTGTTCCTGCTATAAAGCTGAGCCTTGGAGCCTGCCTGAAGGAATAGTGGTGAGTGTAGGAAAATGAAAACTGTATTTTATAGCTATAGTGAACACCAAATGAGAATTATTCATGTAAGCAATATATCTTCTTTAAGGAATAACTCTTGTCTAAAAATGATACACTGGGCTCCATTCTGATATTGAATGTTTACCAAATGTCCTTTTCAGCTGTCTTTTGGGGCATGGGGCTGCAGTCCTTTACTGCAGGCAAGGCCACTCCTGATGGAATTGCTTGAGCAATCCAGAGGTTGCCTTTGGGATTTGTGCACTCAGGCTTTTGTGCACAATTGCCCCCCCTTTCAGCAACCATGTACTGGAAAGACTGTAAGAAGAAAGATGAAGTCATTTGAGATGTTGCTGGTTTTCTTACTATGGAGTAAATAAAGCTGTGTACCTCTGAGTGTGCACATTATCAACAGGGTGCATAGATTAATTACTGATAGAGAGGTTAAAAGTGATAATGCAAATGATCCCAAACTGTGTGTCTGCTGTCTGAGGGTTGATCAACAGCTTGCTATTTGGCTTCCACATTCAGTAAATGATCATATGTCTGGAAGCATACAAGGGGTTGTTGTTTCTGTGCACATGTTACAGAGAGCTTACTGGCTTTGGGTTTTTTATGCTGTTTTCCCCAGTATGGTTTTCCTTACTGCTATGCAAAGGTGTTTTCAGATACATCTGAAATGAGGCTACCCTCTACCAGATCTGAAACCAGACCTAGCAAAACAAAACCAAAAACTTTATAAAAGTTGTCTTGTTCTCAATGAACACATGGAGCTGTTTCTTCCTGACAGGCAGCAACTGCCTGCATAGAGATGATAGTGCTGGATTTGCTTTGTAGGGCTTGAAGTGATTTTGCCCAGGCAGTATGGGCATCTTCCCCACTTACTAATGAGGTGCCCTACTGATATTCTTGAGATAGTTGTGGTACCTTAAGTGTTTGCCTGTGTAGAGAAAAATTGAGGGATAAATGGCAATTGCCAAAAAGTGTGACTCTAGAACTCAGCTAATATGCCTGCAAGCTCAAGGATGAACAATTTCAAAAACTTTAAGAGCATTTCAGATCTAAATGTGCAGACATGAGCTGAGTGTGATGTGATGTCTGCACATGACCTAATTTCAATGCTCTTGGAGAGAAAGGGGGATTTTTGTCAGTTGATGGGAATTTGATACGTAAGTCTCCTGAGTACTCGTTGGAAATCTTACTGGGAGGCTTATCTGCTTAGGCATGTATTCAGCAAAATAATATTTGTGTTTGGAGGGTTTTGGAGGGGGATTTTATCTGAGTAAGGATGGGAAAGGGCTAGGTTCCAAGTTTCAAACAGGGTTTTTTTTAATGTTGTAACAGATTCACTCTAATTATTACAAAATATAAAGAAATACAGATAACAAAACGTAGTTTAAATGAACAGCTGCCTTTGAAGGATTCTGACACCAGTTAGAAAACATTTCTACTTATATTATGGACACCTAAGATATGAGAATATTGTCTGGCATGACTACAGCACCTTTTCTTCTCTCATGATGGATGTTTTATTTTACCTGTGGGCAAAATATGTAACCTGTTTGCATAAGTCAAACAATGGAAATGGAAATATACTCCCTGGAGATACAGAATATCTTGTGTCTACTCTGTTCAAATGTGCAGCCCATATTCAAGTAACAAAATCTGAAGAGTATGGTACTACTTCTGTGAGAGCAGTAATATTAAGTCTTTTATATTCTATTTTATATTACCCAGACACTTCTGGATCCTTTATTTCTTGTTAGAAAAATAACTGAAGTGTGCATGTGTGTTTTTCTACTGTGTAGAGAATGAAGAGACAGAGACCTTTAAGCCCCATCCAGCAAACTGCTTCTACATCCTGAAATTAAAATTAGGATTTTGTTCAAGCCATCTCTGCCACTGCTAAATTAGGCAAAAGGACAGAAAAGGACATGGTAAAAGCCAGGTGGGCTTAGAGATAGGCATGAGATTCCAAAAAATGTTACCCCTCACTTCCACTGAGAATGAAGTATCTCAGTTGTCACACTGGTTGCCCAGACACTAGACAAGAGTGGTGTATGCAAGACTGTTATGCATATGAGAAGGCTCCAGTTCAAATTTTGTGTACTTGTTTTACAGTATTCCTGATGAGGGACAGGGCTTTTTTCCCTGAAATTTAAATGTACTGGCTAGATGAGTTACATTTGTCTTTAAATGTCATGATACATATGTTGAGAGTGTTATCAGTCATAAGAGATCATATTTTAGTTGAACTTAATATTTCCAGAATACTTGATTAGTCTGTGATGCTCTCACATGCTAATGTTTGTGTTCAGACACCATATTAGCACAAACGCAATGTGCTCCATCCCATCCATCATACCATCAGGGCATCCATCTGCCTAGTAACCCTTCTCAGCAGGGGTAGCTGAGCAGCATTTATATTCTGGTCTCATTTCTGCCTGAAAACAGACAAGTACAAGATGATCTTGTGCAGGGCTTTTAAAAACAAAATCCCCTCAGAATCAGAGCTGCTCCCTTTGTGGAGATTTACCTCCTTGCAGAAAATAGTGAGCAGCCAGCATGAACTCATGCCTGCAGAATGGAAATATCAAGCTGATCAACATTTCCGCATTGCTAGAAAGATAATCCTTCATCTGAGCTGCTTATCTGAAATCTGTCTCATGAATCTGATGGGAGGATTTACCCTAAGTAGTTAATTATGGTGTTGGTAGACTTCCTCCTCTCTCCTTATTCCTTCACTTCAAGAAAAATCATACAACTATAGACTGCAGACTTCAGTGAAAAACAAATGAAATGTTATCTAGCTGAACACTTAAGACAGCTGAAATTATCATTTTACTTTTGTCCTGATCTTTCTCTCTTCCCTAGATGCTTACTGCTGGTGGCCTCTTTCAGAGAGGGGAGAGTTGGCTAAGTGGATATTTAGTCTGAGCTGATCTGGCTGTTCATACAAAGTTCTGGGGTTTCATGATGTGGACTTTTTTAATAAATGTATTTTTTCCTTTTTTTTAGTATGTTTGGGGGTTTTTGTTTGCTTAGGTCTTTGGGTTGTTGGTGTTGAGTTTTTTTTTTACTTTCATATGATGTAGGGCACTTAGCTGGAGAATTCCTCTGCGCCAGGTTAAGCCCTGTCTGTTGTCCTGGCCTGAACCTGGCTGTGAAGGAAGTGCAAATACAGAATAAAGACATTGCCAGATTAATTATTTCTAGGCCATGTGAAAGTCTTATACTCTTCTACTCTAACTTAAACTGCAGAGAGGAACAGTTGTTAAGGAATTTGTTTTTAAAGTTATTTTGTACCTAATTGAGATGTACAAGAAAGCTTTAGTATGTTTTGCAAATTTTAGGTGCCACATTTGAGCCCTAATTTGTTGGTGACAAAGAACTGGAAGCATGCATATGTTACACATGAAGGAAATGTACCATGATAATATAGGAATTACTTTGGGGTTCATTTCTCATGCACACAGTATGTTTTGTCTTTTAAGAAATGTTCCACAGCTTATTCAGATTTTTCACCCAACCTCTTTGGGAAGATCCTCTTTGCCTTCAGGTTGCACACAAAATTTCTTCTCCTTCAGGGTGAGCTAGGGCAATGAGAACAGTATACTTACCTCAGTGCAGCCACTGAATGAGCACTCAGTTCCATTGTGCAAGTGGGTCTGGCTTAGGGTGGGGCTTAAAGCATAGCTTAGCAAAATGTGCATTTCATGAGACATGGGAGAAAAAGACTTGAATTCAAATAATGAAAGGCATTTTCATACCAGAGAAGAGGTAACCATAAGGTTGAAATTTTACTCAAAGAGTTACAAAAGCTTTCATTCTCCTTTCACTGAGCAGCTAAACAGGATAGACCTGGATTTCTTGCAGTGCCGCTCTGGCCTCTGGAGAATCTGTTGGGCACTGCCTTCCTGGAAAGCTCTCCTGCCCAGAGCTGGGTGTATTGCTCTGTGTAACACACTCCCTAATGCAAAAGGAGGAAAATATACTTTATTGTTCTGAGCATGAAAAATAACAGTCTCAGAGGGAGAAATGGCTCCTCTTCAACCTCTTTTCCTATAAGTTCCTAAAAGAGGCTAAAGTTTTCCTCAGAAAGTTTAAGACTTTGGGGATGTTCTCAAATTGCCTTTCATTAGCTTTACAACTGTAGCTTAATTCTGGATGAGTTGCAGAAGTTCCCATTAAATCATCAGAAAGTTTTGGTCTCTAGTATTTAAAAAGCAGAGATGTAGATAAGTGTTTTACGAAGGCATCTGCTTAGGCATTTTTGAGATTTAATGTTTTTTCTCTTTGCCCCACCTTTCCACACTCATCAGGATAGTTTTACACTGTTAACCCTTTCTCATGTTCCTGGCTGTTGTAAAATTTGTAGGAGCCTTTCAGTCTGTAGTCTATAGAGTTTATCCAAATGTAAACTAATTGTAACAAATCAATGCTTCTGGCTAATTCCTCCAAACAGGCACTCTCCAGGACATGCTGAAATATTGCAAGAGCTGTGATTAAACTATGACCATAAGCTGTTTTCTTCTCCCTCTCTGGATTTTGACAGTATGTTCTTGCACAACATGTAGAATAACTTCGCAGTGGTCCTAGGTGTTTACATGACCACATACACAAGACCAAGTACAGTTTCAGTATGAAACACAGCTTAAAATTGTTTTGCATTTAGTTTCTACCAAGACCTGTGCTCAGAAGCTTTACCCACCCTGAGGCAGTAAGATTCTACATATGTGACCAGTGGTTTGATGCCCAAAGAAACTCATCAGTTCATGGAAACACATGTGGGACTTGCTTCAGATCCAGTTATGGTTTTTAAAACTTCTATTTACCCTTGCTACACAGGGTTGTATTTTATTATTACATTTCACAGGTTTTTTAACTTGAACAGCAGACACTGCAAGAAGAATGTTACAAAAGAACATTACTTTTCTCCTCCTTTCTTGTGCTAAGAAGTTCTTTCCTAAGTCTATCTACTTGTGTAGTGTAGTGTAGTGTAGACTGCAGCTGCTGTCTTGTGTCTGGAGATACTAGAAGAGATTAATTTATGGCTCAACACAGCTCAATCTCTGTTATGAATTTCTTCTGTATTTACCACAAGGCCCTTTGGGGCCCTTACACTAATGAGATTGAGTAGATTGTTAAATGCTCATGCAGCGGCTGCCATCTTTCTCCTTAAGAGTTTTCCATGATTGGTGGCAGGAAAGTTTCTTGCCACTCACTTATCTGAGTTTTATGTAATGAGTTGATCATAGACAATGCTCCCTCTGAACTTGTTCCAGTTTGACAGAGCTCAGCTGTTCCTGAGTTACCACCACTCCTAGAGGAATTTTTCCTCAGGTGTAGGTGGGCAATTTCTTTATAGGCATTTTGAAAAATGTCACCAATAAGAATCAGGCTCTCAAAGAGATACTGAAATGGCACCATTATGCAGGCACACTTTGAGGTTTAGAGTCTAAAAATATGGGCCAGCTCTGACTCCAGGACACCATATTGAACTTTTTGCTTTGTATGTTGTGCTTCACTGAATGAGATATTCACTCTAAGTGCATATCCTAGATATCTCTGACTGCTAGGGTCTGTCTGAATCTCCTCACAAGACTGTTTTAACACGTTGTCATTTATGGACTCTGTCTGTGTGTAGTTTTTCTCATGCTCACTGATTTGCTTTCCCAGGGACAAGGTCTAAGTGTATCCCTACTATCCCAGAAAATCATCAAACTAAACCTTTCACCAAGAAGTAATGATCCCAGATGTAATACTTCTTGACAGATGACTCTACTGGCTTCTTTTCCTGGTAGCCTCTAGATACTGAGCAGATCAACCCAGAATAACACTGGATTAGAGTCAAAGACTTTCCAAAGTGGAAGTTCTTATTGGTGGTTACCGGCCTGGGGGAAGCAAAAAGCAGAATAAGTTGTAAAATAACAAGCACTGAGTCCTCACAGTTGCTAGAGGATGTGATACCTTGCTGACAGTCTGGTGGATTCACTTCACAGCCAATGGTTTATATCATGAGGGTAGTGAAACATTGGTACAGGGTGCCCAGAGAGATGGTAGAAGCTTCATCCCTGGAAACATTCCAGGTCAGATTGGATGGGGTTCTGACCAACTTGATCTAGTTAAAGATGTTCCTGCTCACTGCAGGGGCATTGGACTAGATGACCATTAAAGGTCCCTTCCAACCCAATCCATTCTATGGTTCTACAAAAGCACTCCAGAGTAATAGATCTCAACTGGAAATTGACCCTCACCCCTAAAAAGTCACCCAAACTCTGTGTGTGGTTTGGAGAGTGAGGTACATTTGTGCAATCATCCCTCTTAAATTGTAACTGTAGGCCAGGCAGGGTTGCTTGCTGACAAGATGGTAACTTCTCTTTTTCTGCTCCTTGGGTCTCTTTGGCAGTTTGATTCACAGAATCACAGAATGTTAGAGGTTGGAAGGGACCTTGAAAGATCATCTAGTCCAACCCCCCTGGCAGAGCAGGATTCCCTAGAGTAGGTCACACAGGAATGTGTCCAGATGGGTTTGGAATATCTCCAGAGAAGGAGACTCACGAACCTCTCTGGGCAGTCTGCTCCAGTGGTGTGGCACCTGAACTAGGAAAAATTTCCTCATTTCCTAAGACACAAACCCCCCTAATCTTATATATAACTATTGCTGTGCACTCCCACCAGCAAGCGTAGGTGTTCACTCTTTCTGGTTCTCGATGGAGAAGTGTCCTTCTCCTTCTCCACCAAAAGGTGGAGCAGAGACCTCTCACCTATGCTGCTCTCGACAGGGACCTTGCATTAAAAATGCTTGTTTGTCTCCCCGAAATGACCTCAAATCTTTATGTTATTCCCCTAGCATTTTTTGCCAACCTGCTTTTAGCACTTATGCATCTGTTCTCCTCCACTGGCAGAATGTAAATATACCAGACGGGACCAATTGTCAAGGTTTTTTTGCTCTCCAATCCAGTGGTGGTAACAAAAACATCAGAGCACCTTCACTAAAGAAAAAAATAAAAAAATTTAAAAATTGACTCTATAATGTATGTATTCCTACATTTTGTATAGGAAATTTTCTCCCAAACCTATGCTTTGGTGCTAAATTACCTTACAAATTGCTAACAGAGCCAAATAGCACATAAAAAGGTTGCACAACACACACATACCTACAAATTAATGTTTAACAGTAAAGTACCTCTGCTGAGAAGATATCTGTAAACAGTGTTTGTTTATATGAGAACCCTTTGCATATCTTTGGCAGTGAAGAGCAGGTGTCAATAAAATTTACACCCAAGTTATGTTGTTCAACTTCTAATGCAGGGGAAAGCTGACTTCCTGCAAAATGAGCACATGACTTCAGAAATGATCACAGAGGCCGTTTTGTTCCCCACTCCTTTCTTTGTAATTTGCTTTTAAGTAACCCAAATAAGGCTGCTGCATTTTAGTCATATTTTGCCTGCTGTAATTACCTTAAACCAAGTATAGATGTTCAGCTGTGAGATTGAGGTTACACTTGTGAAAATACATATATACTTCAGGAAAAACAGAATTAGGTGTATGCACATGGGTACATACTTTGTGTTGACTAAGTTCAGCTTGGGCTTCCTGACAAAGGACCAACTCCAAAACAATAACTGATGCCCATGTCCCATTACAGTATCCAGAAATAAACATAGGGATGGAAGGGTGTTGATACCTGTCCTGGTTTGGATTAGAACAGAACTAATTCTGTTCAGTGATTTTACTTTTCAGTTAAAGCTCCTCTGAGAAACTGCACTTTCTGTGACTAACAACATGTTTTTGCAGACACTGCCTGCTTCCAGCAGTGATAAGGCCTAATGTTTACATTTACAACCAGGGATTGTATGCAAAGCAAGGTCACTAATAAATCTTGTGTTTCATGTGACAGGGTGCAGGGTAAAGGCTGCTCCTCCAGGGAGGAGTGGACAGGACACGTGACCCTAAACTGACCAACTAGGAATTCCATCCCATACACATCATAATCGATGTATAAACTGGGGGTCAGCTCCCCCTTGCTAGATTGTTCTTCTCTTTTGGTCTTCTTTTCTCCTGAACTTTGGTGATCCCTAAGTTCCTGCATCCAGTACCAGGATCCAGCCCCCGAGACTGAGCTGCTGAGGCCTTCTGCCAGAGTATCAGTGGTGACATAGTTACCATCAAGGAGGGTTTGGGTTCAGTATTGGGTTTTCTGCATATCTGTATATATTTGTGTATATTTCATTTATCATTATTATTATTAAAGTAGTTTTAGTTTTGTTTTCCAGTCCACAAGTCTCTCTATTATTCCCTTCCTCTTCCCTTGGAGGGGAAAGAGGGAGCAAAAGGGATCCTCTGTTGTTGGGTTGGTGGTTGGCCCATCCTCAGTCCTTGACAATACCTTAATGGGCCAAACAAGTTTTAAAAAATTATATAAGAAAAAAGTGCACTTTTTAGCTCCATGGCTACAATAGATACCATTCTGCTTGCCTGTAATTAGACAAGTCACCAGTGAATCAGAGCTTGATGGGCTGTGACGTCTAGAAGTTAACATGTTACACAGCAATAACATAAAATAGCATCAAGCTAGCATATGCTGAAACTGTTGCTAACTCCAGGGCGTTTCAAGTCTTAAGTGTTTTAGCTGCTCCCTTGTTTCGCAGTACTTGGGGAGTGTTGCTGTGCTGTCATCACTGCTTGAAGATGTCACCACATCACACCCCAACCCCACCCCAAACAAACCAGGAAACCTATCTGGGTTAGCAAACCCCTTCTGTGTTCTTTATGGGTTTATTCCCTGTCATTACCAGGACAGCTGTAACCTTGAAGGGGATATGGGGAGGTTGTAAGTGTGGTTGCAGCAGGCTTGTCCCTCTGGGTGAATCAGCTGCCCCAGTGCGTGCCACACAGAGACAAATACAATTGCTCCATGTGTGAAGGGGGAGGAATAAAAGGGAATAGCTTTGCTGAGGACACACTGGCAGACAAGACTGCTTCTTTCATAAACTGTACCAACAGATTAGTTTGAAGTGACTATGAAAATGCAGTTAAAAGTTAAGTTTCATCCCATGTAGCCAGCATTATTCATAATTGCTCAGAGCCAAGAAGTCTGATAGAGTCTGGGATGGTATTTAGTTATTTAGTACAGTGCCCTTTTTTCTTCCTAGGATCTCCTTGTTTGCTTCCTTTTGTAACTAATGAGGTAGATTACACTGCCTTAGTATATCCTGAGATGACATATCCTCCATCCTACATACCACTGGTAGCAGGGATCTTCTGGAAAAAGAAGAATGCAGTCATTTCTTTGAAACACTGCTCCCGTTACTCAGAGGTAACCTTCCTGCCAGGATGAGACTGGCAGCAACAAGGATTTGAGGGGAGCTGCTCTGAAAGTGGTCACATGGAGGTCATGCCTGGACAACTGGGAAAATTATACCAAACTAGCTGATTTTCCCTACTGGCAAACGTGAATCAAACAATTAAAAAAGTTTTTTTGGGGGTTTTTTGTTTGTTTTATTTTTTCTAAGGGAGAACAAAAATCTGACCAGGTAGATAAACAGAGTGATAGCAACCAACTGTTATGGTTATTCTTTAACTATAATAGCTCATAGTCTTTTCCTCTAAGGAAGCAATTTCTAGACTAGACCTTTCCATCTGCAGTAAGTGAAAGCTAAGATTTGTCGGGTGATAAAGTGCCATGTAAAGCAATGCTCTCCTAGCTGCTTGGCTCCCTGCTGGCCATGCTTCTGGCTGCTCCACCTCTGTGAGCCTTGGCAGATCTGCCAAGAGCCCTTCCACCCTTAGCCAGCTGTTCCTGACCCAGCACAGCCATCCACCCATCTCCTGCACTGTGGGACTTCTACAGTGCTTTAACACTGAGAATTACCCACAGCCTTCAGCTGAAATGATGTGAATGAGGAGCTAGACATGGTTCTTCAAGGAGGCAGGGAAATTGCTTTTTCTGCCTCCTATGCCTATACAGTCTGGAAAACAAAATCTCATGACCCTCCCAAGCCAGCTAATCATAACCCCTAACCTTTCACTTGCAGCTGGACATTAACTATTGCCTTCCTCTGGGACAGCCATTTACCCAGATACATTTCACAAAGCTACACACAAATTACAAAACTATAAATATTGCTGTTACAGCTGCAAACTTTTCCCCAGTTTGTAAATTCCATTTCTTAGCAATGCCTCCCAAGCAGAGTAACATAAAGTACGAAAAACCCCATGCAAGACATGTCTATTAGAGCTTTTTCTTTACCTCCCCCTCACTCCGCTGGATGGCAAAAGAGCCCTTCCTTGGTGGGGTTTCCCTCCCCACTGGGGTTCAGGGATGTCTGAGGGGAAGGTTGTTCTTTGATTTTTGAGACATCAGGTTCAGGACACAAAAGAAGTGATTTAAGGATTCTTCTGCTCTCCAGGTTTTTCCTTTATTTTTTTTTTTTTTTTAAACATAGAGTGCCTAGGCACACAAGAGACAACAATACAAATATTTCACAAGTGGCAGAAATCCTTGTCCCATTGTCATGACAGGTAAAACCTCTGGCTGCTGGTGGGTTTAATGTGGCCACTTCAGCTCATCAAAGCAGCTCAGGAAATCAAAATCCTTTTGCTTATCTTTGTACCTCTGTCTCATCAAAACTAGAAGCTTCTGTAACAAATCTACCTAGAGAATCCTTTCAGCTTCCTGCTGCAGCTTTGCTTTTATGTTAGCAGGTTCTTTCATCATCTGCCTCACCAGACTGTCCTCTTCATGCCCACACATTTCATACACATTTCAAGCAAAAAGAAAAGCTGTTTGGCTTTGCTTAGAGCATAACAGTGGATCATAAACACAAATACCATGATTAAAATAAAGCCAGCCTGTTCTCTTTCCCAGGAGGCAGTGACACCCTACTTGCTTTGCCACTTCGGTAAAGGAGTTTACCCCTCCTACCAGAGCTGTATATCAGGAATATCAGCCTCATGTCCCCAGGGATCAGTGACAGAGGCCTCTCAGTGGAGGAATACTGGATATAAACTGGATTTAAAGCCTAATTTTGCAATAAGACCTTGAGGAATTCTTGTTGTTTTGGGGTTGTTTTCCTGCTGATTCCTCTCTTCCCTTTCTCAATCGTTAGTCTTTTCAAAGCCTTAATAAAATAATTGAAATGTTATTAAGACTTTCATTGGCCCTTTTCTTGTTACACACTGAAATTATGTTAATCAAAGTTTCCTTCCTTGTGTTTTCCACAGCCTGTTTTCTGATCATACTATTGCTTACCACACTACTGCAGAGCTACTGATTTCATTTTGAGCTTCTGTGACAAAATTTAAACAAGGGATGAGTTCCTATCTTGTTGGCTCAGATGCTGCACTGTATTCTGTTTCCCTTAAAAAAATCCATTTGGAAATAAGGGTCCTGAATCTTGGGATTCATTTGCGAGTTGACTTCAAATATCCTCAGTTTGCAATGGTGGATCTGATATTCTGACTTGGGTGCACTAACACAGATACTCAGTTCCTCACCTGGTCACTCAAGAATTACAGAGCAGTTTGGGTTGCAAGAGACCTTTAAAGATCCACCCCCCTGCCCAATGGCAGGGACATCTTTCACTAGATCAGGTTGCTCAAAGCCCCCTCCTGCCTGATCTTGAACACTTCCAGGGATGGGAACCCACAACTTCTCTGGGCAACCTGTTCCAGTGTCTCATCACTCTCATTTTAAAGAACTTCTTCTGCAAGTCCAACATAAATCTACTCTCTTGCAGTTTAAAACTTACCGTCTAGTTTTTGCTAGAGTCCCTGGTAAAAAATCTGTCCCCATTTTTTTTATAAGACCCCTTTAAGTATTGAAAGGCCATGATAAGACTGCCTGGAGCCTTCTCTTCTCCAGGCTGAACAATCCCAATTCTCTCAGCCTTTCTTCATAGGAACAGCCCTCTGACCATTTTCATGGCCCTCCTCTGGACCTGCTCCAACAGGTCCATGACTGTCTTGTGCTGAGTGTGCAGAGCTAGATGTGGAATTCCAGGTCTCATTTCAGATACCAGGTGTCTGGAGCTTCCAAGTAAGTATTCAAAAAAACCCACCCCAAAGGAAACATAACTCTAGAATGATAAAATTAAATATGCATGTATAAATGTGTGTATTTTACAATCCATAACATATCCATCTTGTTTAGCTATGCTTAATCTTAATTCTTCAGGAAGGACTGAGGTATTCATAAAGCAGGAGGGTTATGAATGTGATTTGCAAGATCTGTAATTGACAGCAGTTTGAAAATGCAATTGTAATGTATAAATGAACCATATTTTATAATTTGCTAAGGAAACACCTTAAAATTAAAAACACAGTAAGAAGGTATGTGGATCTGTAGGGACACTCTTGCAAATACCATTCTTTTCCAAAGGGTTCAAATGCCACACCTTAAGTTCCACAAATATTCTCCTGTGTTATGACATTGAAATCTCACAGAAGGGGAAGGTTATACCTGCACTGGGGTGACCGTGCACTGAAGGCCTACCTGTTGTTTAAGGTATGCTGTAAGCTTGGCAATGGTTCAGCTGGGATTGGGCAATCTGATAGAGAAGGGTTTCGGCAGCAGTGAGCCAATGCTGCAGTTGGGGAGGACATTGAAACCCTCAGTTTGCAGAGTGCACAAACATTTGCAGGCAGGAGCCCACCACACTCCCACATCAGAGTAGGACCCAAGAAACCTTCACAGAAGCAATGACTTAGGCCACAGAGGTCGCTGCAAGACCCATGGCTGGTTACTCTTGTGTGTACATACAGGGTCTAACTCCAGCAAGCCCTTGCTTAATAACCAGTGAAGCATGTCAAATGTTAAGTGCATGTGAGCAATTCAAATATCAGTCACTGACTTTTCATTTTCCCTTGGAAGCAGTAGACAGATTTCAAAATACATTTTGGGTAAATGTTTGGGAAGATTTCCTAGTGTGTTTTGATTCGGTAGAGATCACTAAAGTAAATGTGGCTTTTGTGACACTAAGATTTAAAACACCAGGCAGTGCTGTGAAAGCACCCTCTATAGTTGTCACAGGCATTAATCTAATGCATTTAAGGAAGATTTACACATTCATTTGTCACCTTACAGTAAAAGAAAAAGCTATATGTAAATTCAATGCAAGAATGATGTGTTCTTGTAACCAAGAAGGCCAACGGTATCCTGGGCTGCATTAAGAAAAGTGTGACCAGTGGATCAAGTGAGGTGTTCATCTCCCTCTACCCTGCCCTAGTGAGGCCATGTCTGGAGTATTGTGTCCAGTTCTGGACTCCCTAATTCAAGAGAGACAAAGAACTACTGGAGAAAGTCCAGCAGAGGTCTGCAATGATGATTATGCCACTGAAGCACCTCTTCTACAAGGAAAGGCTGAGAGACCTGGGCCTATTTAGGCTGGAGAAGAGAAGACTGGGAGGGGATTTTCTCAATGCTTGTCAACATCTAAAGGGCAGGTGTCAAGAGGATGGGGCCAATCTCTTTTTAGTAGTGGCCAGTGACAGGACAAGGAGCAATGGGTACAAACTAGAACACAGGAGGTTCCACCTGAAAGTAAGGAAAAACTTTATCCCTTTGAGAGTGGTGGAGCACTGGAACAGGCTGCCCAGACAGGCTGTGGAGCTTCCATCTCTGGAGACTTTCAAAACCAACCTGGACGTGATCCTGTGTAACCTGATCTAGGTGAACCTGCTTTGACAGGGAGGTTGGACTAGATGATCCCCAGAGGTCCCTTCCAACCTACTATCCTGTGATTCTATGATCTGTGGGTTCCTTTAATATTTAATCAGATTATGAATTAGTATAATATTAAACAAACCAATGTATTCCTTTAAGCCTCTAGGGACACGTGGCTATTTACTGAAGAGATTATGATCTGTATTCTAGACTCTTTGTAGCTAGATAGATACTGGCATTGTAAGAAAAGATGGGACTCTTTGGGACTATTGTTTTCTTCTCTTGCCATCCATTTGTGTGGAGAGACGAGAAGGTGGAGAAAAGGTGAGGCTCTGGCTCACTGCCCATTCTGCTGGAAAAGGGAATTGTGCCAACAGGCTGAGCGATCAGTGCTGTGCCAGACACCAGCTGCTGTGGGGAGAGCTTTTGCCATGGGTGCAGAGGAGGAACCAAGTTCACCCTTTTGCACCACACTTTGCCTTTGGAACTGTCCTTGAGGCAATGCAGCAGCACACCACCCTGTGTAGCAAATTCACAGCAGGTTTGTAATCTGGTTATTCTAGTCCTCAACTGCTAACAGTAGGAAATTAATTTTCTTTATTTATAAGTTAGAGGTACTCCATATTTGTTTTTCCAAAGAAACTGTAAGGAGGTACTTTGTATTCTTAATGCCCTGAACCAGAGGTAATTTCCATGCTGTACATTTTCTGGATATCTGCAGATGACTCACCTGAAGAAAGGGAGTGGTTTGTGTTTTTTTTCATTTTTATTATGTCAGAATTTATACTCCTCCCCTAGACTGAGAGTAAAGGGTGAGGAGAGTTGGCAAGTCAGGAGAAGGAAGAGAAATAAAAAGGTTCCAAAGGTTCATCAACCACCTCATGTCAGGTAAAGGGCATTTAAAGCCCATGACAGACTTTTCGCCTTTAAGTTGTCCTTTAGGGACCAGTTAACAGCATATTCCTATGGAGATTCATGTAGCACCAGTACAAGTGACTAGAGGTAGGATTAAGATGAGATTAATCTCATGTTAAAGAGGAAGAGAGGAGACAAAGATAGAAGAAAGGTTGTGTAAAACACCCAATCATTGCTGCCAATGTTTGCAATTGATGGAAAAAGATTTGGAAAAACCAGTCTGGGCCAGCAGAAAACCTCTCACTAATATTAGTATGCTTTGGATCAGCCCAATTATGTTCTCCAGATAATCCATATTTTCTCCACCCTTCTTTGCTGGCAAGTTTATCCAATCCCTTCCTTGTTAATTCTAGGAGAGTTTTTCTTGTTTCTAATTATGTGTTGCTTACAGGATCAGGGTGAAGAATGTGACCACAACCTTTTCTAAAGAGAGAAGTGTTGCCCTGCCTTGTTCCCGCATGACTGCGTCCGTCCAATGACACTGTGGTGAATCAACTGTCTACTTTGTCTCAGACCAAGTTCTCCTGGATTAGTACCACCAGACATCTTTAGAAGACCTCCCTCCCTCTTCCTTTGCTCTACTCAGCTAATCCATATCTTCTGGGAAAAAAAGGTAAGCAGAAGTATTGATTATTGATCTCAAGGTATATTAGCAAAAAGAAAAGTATTGCTACCTTGACACTTATTGATAACAAGCTGTAAAGCTTCTGATCTTAGCAAAAAGAGACAGAAGTATTGCTATCTTGACACTTATTGATATCGAGGTGTAAAGCTTCTGAAATATATGAAGGGGGAGTTGAGAAGCCTTTGCTTGCCTCAGAGAGACAGGTGAAAGAGAAGCCACCTTTGACACCACTGATCGTGTGATAACGTAATAGTGGCTAGAAAAAATTTGTTGTACATGATGTCAATCCAAATATGCCAAGAGAGAATTTCTCAAGGTAAGTTATTTCATTATTACTTCCTCATATTTGTAACCTCAGTCTGAATTATATAAAAGGCTTTATTTATGCCATTCTTCATATTTCATCTGCCTTTTTCAGAAGTTTTCCTGACAGTACTATCCATTTAAATTCTATCCTTCAGGGATATGAGTCTCGTATAAATGAGATTTAGTGATTTCCAAGGGTTCACGAGGTCTGCATTTGGAGTGGGAATGAAGAAAAGGTAGGCCTTTGGGGGTGCAGGTAGTAATTTAACAGCATGCAGCTACTGAAGTTCCTGTTCAGTTCATGAAGAATTCTAGAGATTATGAGATATGTTAGAGGATCTTACCTTTTCTAAAGAATTAATGAATAAGTGTAATACTGGTGAACTTGCACATGCATACAACCTTTTTGTGATCTGAGGTGTTGCTCAACTAAGACAATCACAAATTATGTAACTCAATGGAAACGGCAGCAGCATCAAGCCTGCTACTTTGCTATTTTTGCATAAGTACGTATGTATTTGTCTTTACCTGTAGTGTATTAGTTTTGATTTAAATACTGAACCAAATCCTGTTTTCACTTACGTTGCTATCAATCAGGATTAACTGAAAGGCGCATCAGATGATGCAAGTGTGAAATGAGAATTACATAAGTAACTATGAAATTCTACAAACCCCATGTTGTTATTTATCCATCTCAAAACTTGAAACTGAAACCTTGAAATACCACTACCTCCTAACTGTGGAAACTTTCTAAATTTCAGTGAAGGATTGTAATTAAAAAAATCTAGTTTAAAATGGTAAAAGTTTAACCCAGTCTGTGAGCTAAAAGATAGTTGTGGACCTTGTGGATAAGCTTATCTCATACAGCACTAAATATTTATAGAGAGGACTGAGGGTGGATATGATTCTCCTGATTATAGCTTGGCTATATTATATACATGAAAATAGAAATAGCCTTCTTGAAATAGAAACCCTGGTATTGAGTATTCAGTATTCAGTACAGACATAGCTTGCTTGAGAATTGTTTTCTAAGGGCATTTGGTCACTGCAGGGACTAACTTACTTCAAGAGTGACTTCAGCAGTGAGTAGCTGAAGCCTCACACGAAAGCTAGCGTTTCAAAGGTGGCAGGCACTCCTTGCTGCGTTAATTGCACCACCAACAGTGTGTGCTGGGCGGAGAAGTGGTACAATGCACGGGAGAGACACAGGCTGGTTGCAACGGTGAAGTCACTTGGTGTTGTGTATGCAGTGTGCTGCATAAGGAAAATTTGGAACATGACATGTCCATAGCTGACAGAGAGAACGCTTTCTGGTTTCTTCATTACTGCACTAGGCCATGTATGGAGCATCCCTCCTGCCTGCAAAAGCCTGACCTCCCCTGTACATCATTGACTAGAAAAGAGTCATGCCAAAGTCAAGTGCTCTGCTATGACTTCACTTCCAAATGAACTGTTTTCAAATTGGTGGAAAGTTATTTATGCAGAAGTCTAACTAAATTTCCCTCTCTGATAGTTGTTCTGGGCTGAGTGGCCCAGGAGCTCTACTTCTAGGTTGTGGAGGCCCCATCCCTGGCAGTGTTTAAGGCCAGGCTAGATGTGGCCCTGGATGACCTGGTCTAGTGCATGTGGCGTCCCTGCCCATGGCAGGGGAGTTGGAACTAGATGATCTTTAAGGTGCCTTCCAACCTGAGCCATTCTATGATTCTCTTTCACAAAAATGCTGAAGGAGATGGTAATTCAAAGCATAGCACAACTGATTTTCATTAGAGAAAGAGGTATGGATGGAGGGAGTTTTAGTGGCCCCAACATCTGGGAGGTGGCGAGTTGCTTCTCTGAAATGCTGCTTTGACAACTTCAGACTCTCTTTGACGTAACAAACAAAGATCTCAGAGCAAGGAATGGCTGTAGCTGGGTCGCCCTGACCAGCACACTGAGCAGGATTACCCAGTTCAGTACAATGAAAATACATTTACATAAATTAGCTAATGCTCAAAACTGCCCAAAGGCTTTTATTTTTCAGTCATATAATAAATACTATGTGGGCTTGAAGACTAACTTTATATTTTTTATACTTTCCCTGAATAATAACATTGTCTTCTCTGACACTGTTCTCAGATGAGTATGAGTTATGCAAATCTTTGATTTTGGGAAGCATATTACATTAGCATCTTGCCTAAAAGGTTCTCACCACAGCTAAGCCTAAGAACACAAGCTCTGGCCCACTGGGACAGTTTAGGTAAATATCCTTTCATCAATGTCAGTTTAATTGCAAACTAGGCCTAGGGTTAGAAATCCTGAAAAAAGTTAACAGAAGAGGAATGGTAGAAAAGAGAGGAAATAGAAGGCTGCTTTTCCAAAAATAGACAGGAATTAATTATGTCCAAAATACACAAACCAAAATGTTAAGGAAAAGCAACAGACTATAAAATTGTTGGGGGAAAAAAGAAGAATGTAATCAATACCCAACCTTTAAAACAAAATCCCCAAAGTTCTGTAGTTCTTCTGTTGAAGACTGTGCCAGCATATTACAGAGACATATCAGCTTCAGTCTGGTTATGCTGATGTCTGCCATGTCCGCTTTTAGCCACATTTAAAATAACCTGTTTTTAATTTCCTGATGGCTGCATCGTTCACTGAAATTCTTTTTATTCTATTCACATCATGGCTTTAAACCACTTCCCTATGTCTGGTCATGCTCATCATGTTCCCCACCCTCCACTTGTGATCTGAAATACTTTCTAAGGCAAAAGGATCCTCCCTTTCCAGTATATTTTCTCTTGGTATGACACTGCTTGATCTGCCCTGTGGTTCCTGGGCATCAGCCCTGGGCCGGTGCTGCATCGTGCTGCATCATCTGCCATGCTGTGGCATCCCCCTCTCTACCTGGCCACTTTCCAGACAACACCACAGTTTGAAGACAGGAGTGAATGGTTAAGCAGGGACTCCTCAACAGCCTTTCCCATGCAGAGGCTGGGAAAGACTAACTTTCTCCATCACATCCCAGTTCCTGTTTCTAAGTGTCTTAAAGCCAAATATCCTCCGAACTCTTCACTGCCTTCAGTAAGTTTGGTGACATAAAAGAAGAAATCTCTGAAGGAATCTATCTTCCAAAACAGAACAGGTTGAGAGATATCATGTCAACGGGCAGGCTTCAGTATTTCTATACACACAGGAATTCTGATAACTCAGAAATAATATGATCTATCTCAGCTAAAGCTACATAAACCTGTATCCATATGCACTTGTTCTTTCAGATGCCTTATTTGCCATGTCATTGGATGATTAGTATCTTTTTTCATTCTTTCCTTGAGAGCTACAACTGACATCACAGAGTTCTTATATATAAGAAGTCTCTAAAACCTTGAAGAAAACTAAAATTGCTATTCCAAAAATCTCAGATTGTCCAGGGCAGGAACTGTCTCTCTTCTTGATGCTGTACAAATGCAGTTGTGCACTGAGTAACAAAGGAGGCTCCTTGGCATAACATAAGTAAGAGAAGCAAAAGATGAACCAGAAACTTGTCACTGATTTGCTCTGTGACTATGGGCAGATGGGCTTAATTCCCCTTTACTAACTCAAAAGTGGATATCCTTTGCTCACAGTTATTTCAGATTCCTAATAAAAGCAATAGGACCTGTAGGATTAAATACCAAAACAACTTTCTGAAGAAGGTGTGATCTAGAACTTAAGGAAATGGTCTAGTAAGCCCTGAAAATCTCATTTCCCTTTTTTCCCCCCCCTTTTCTGTGGATAGTAAAATAAAATAATTTTGTGAACTTGAGTCTCCACAGCTTGAATTGCTATAATTACATAGCCAGGAATTTTGTCATTATATATTACAAGTCTCTTACAACACTCTTAAAGTGTTAGTTATTTCTAGATTGCTTAGATTGGAAAAAGGATTTGTGTGGTTAAAAATGTGTTTGTTGTTAAGTAAACCTAACCATATTAACTAACTTCTATTCACAATGTTTTCCTGCTATAAATTCAGGCTTGTTATTTTTGCCTTGGTTTTTAAGCTTAAATTTGGTTTCCAATTTTAGGATGGTCCTCAAATAGCTAAATTGAAGGAAGAGATATATGCTAGACTAGGGAAAAGGCTTTGTTAACTGGTGCATGTTAGCTAACGCTGAGCTAATTTTAACCTCATTTTGCTACATTAGAAAGAAATTATTTGCTGTTAGTTTTGTCTTGCTAGAATCTTTATTTGTTCAGTTAAGTTTGTACAATAAACTCAAATCCCCGCAACATTACAGGCCAGATTTATCAGAATAAAAATGTAGCCTTAAAGATTTGATTCAGTAATGCTACTAGCAGGGAAGGTGAGGGAAAACAAATAATGTTTTGAAGACTGTATAAAAACAGAAGTGTAAAATTGCACTGGTACATACTTTGAAGACCTAAACTACTTTGCAGCAAGGATTTTGTCAAATAAATTACTTAATTTTCATAAGAAATATATAAATGAAGCTCTTCTAAATGGAGATGAAGCTATACAGACAGGAAAGGGTTAAAACCAATCCTGCAGGAGGGACTGAACATGCTCAGTCTCAGAGACATTTTATGTGATTGCCAAATATTCATGCAGCCCCTCTCCAAACTAATGCCTTTTGCCTAAAAACTGAGAATAGCATCTCAGTTGCAGGGATTACAACGCACACTAGAAATGTTCCCTTTTGCCCTTTTTTTTTTTTTTTGAGAGTCAGGCCCAGTGCCAAGAAGCCTGGAGAAAGGCAGATTCCTGTGTCATATCACTGAGTGTGCTCCCCACATTTCACATGGCTTTTCCATAACCCAAACAGGACTGAAGAACTGGGGATGTGGGCAGTCAGTGCTGCTGGTGCGCTGGGGATCTCTTAAGATCGTGATTTTGGTGCATGATAGGCTTTTGCTCTTTTATAGAATCATAGAATCGTCAGAGTTGGAAGGGACCTCAAAGATCATCTAGTTCCAACCCCCCTGCTTGGCAGGGACACCATCGACTAGATCAGGTTGCCCAGGGCCCCATCCAGCCTTGTCTTAAAAGCTTCCAGGGATGAGGCTTCCACAACCTCTCTGGGCAACCTGTTCCACTGCCTATCCGCCCTCATAGTGAAGAACTTCTTCCTAGTATCCAGCCTAAATCTCCCCTCCTCTACCTTAGACCCATTTCCCCTGGTTCTATCCCTGTCTGACCTCCTAAAAAGTCCCTCACCAGCTTTCTTGTAGGCCCCCTTCAGACACTGGAAGGCCACAATAAGGTCTCCTCGGAGCCTTCTCCTCTGGAGACTGAACAACCCCAACTGAGTCTGTCCTCGTAGGAGATGTCCTCCAGTCCTCTGCTGTGCTATATAAAATTAAGTCAAAATAATAAGCAAACACTATTGCCCTGAAACTTTGTGACATGGTTTAGTGGCATGGAGGTGTTAGGTCAACAGTTGGACTTGATTTTGGAGGTTTTGTCCAACCTTAATGATTCTATGATTCTGTTCTGTTGGTTTGTGCTTTACACCTCTGCTTGGGTGTATCACTGTAGAGCAGAAATTACAGCTAAGGCAAGGGAAGTTATTTCAGGTTCTTGAAATAAGTGGAGCAGTGTAGTTTGCTAATGATGAGGCCAGATGAAGGTTTGTGGATTTCTATAGAGGTTTTGTGTCTCTGCAGCCTTAGCATCTATTCTAGGATAGGGAGGAATACATTCAGATTTAGGAGGAAAAAGGGAAGATGAAAAATTACCGAAGAGATGATGAACAGAGCTATGAAATCAAGTTCCCATGATATAATAAAAGATCACTATTAATTCCTGGAGCTGTGATAACTGACATTGTGCAGCCTCTGATCCAACCCACTTGCAAAATAAAGTATGTAAACTAGCACATTTATTTTCATAAGGGCACAAATTAGGAATATGCACAGGGCTCATTACCGTGGCATGTGACTCAGATGACCAGGGCAATTTCTGCACTGTGGTGACTCTACCCATGTAACAGGGAAATCAATGTTTTGCTTCTGCAAATTCATATTTCTGTTTCTCTACCTACAGCTAGGACAACCAGCTGTCTCCCTTGCCCTTAGGCCATCTGTATATGTCAGGAAAGGAGAGGAGGGAACCAAGAGCAGCATTCTTAACTCTGCTGAGACAGGGATTAAGAGAAAACCTCAGGTTGTCAAAGAAAGAGAAGACAAAATAAAGGATGACTATACAACAAGTGTTCTATTATGGCATTTATGGTAATCTTCCATTCATGTAGTACAGGAAGGATGAATGCATCCTTTTTCTTTCTGTAACCGGCAAATTAATCCAATGTCTGAATGCTTCACAATATTTACGGTCTGCTTGGGATGGGGGTTTCTTGCAGATAGGAATGCCATCACTGACATGCAGCTTCTGACCCAGATTTGCCAAGTCTTGCTTACTGAGGAAAAAAATCTCACTTTTGGAGGCAGAGAAGCTGCTTGCATTTACTCTGGTCACTGAGCTGAGCAAAACACTTTCCAATGGGTAGAACATATGAAGATGTAATCTTGGACCTGAGTGTAAGGAAGGGTTTGGGGATAGGAGTGACCATTAACCAGAACCTGTGGGCCTGGGAGCCAGGTGAGAAGGTAAGCCAGGCAGCATCTCCCCTTCCCCTTGCAGTCCCTCACCTGAGTTTGCTCAGCCTCCTTGCTCCTGTCTCCTGTGTTGGCTGAGGGCATGACTTGTCTGCCATCTCTGTCATTCTCCCACCATGGCCTGGAAAGCAAGGTGAAGCAAATGGAGGAGGTTGGAGGGTAGCAGCCAAACTCCCAAAACACCCAAGAGAGGCCAGGGTGCCCAAGGCCGGGCACACCCCTGAGCAAGCACACACTGCAGCTATACAAGCCAGGCTTCCCCGCCTCCAGCTTGGTTCTCCTTTCACACACAAGTCTAACAGTTGCTCTCCTGGGGAAGCGGAGTGAGGGGAGGATTTCTGAACGAGTATACTAAGCCGTTACCGTGCCGTCTGCCTTTCTGCGAAGGCTATGCAAGCAGCCCTTTCCTTCACAGCGCTCAGGGGGCGAGCCGTGCCTGGGCTGAGGGAGTGATGGTGCACGGGTCCCCGCACTGCCCTCCTGGCTGCTGGGTTCACACCGCGGGGCTCTATGCCCCCCGGGGCAGCCTGCCTTGCCATGCCAGCCTCATCTCAGCCCTTCAGCCTGCCTCTTGACCAAAGTCGCTACTAATTTTAAAAGAGCTGTTTACGCCGCCTCCTAGAAGAAAACAAATCTCTAAAAATAAAGGTAAAGAGACACAAGCCGTAGGTGGCAACGCCTGGGGCTAGGCAGGGCGTGAGGCTCACGAAAAGTCTTCGTTCCCTTCGGGGCTCAGCCTGGGCGACAGCCGCCTGGCAAGCTTCGGTTTTGCCAAGTTTATTGCAGAAAAGGCTTTTCTGCCCTGGTGCTGGCGGTGGGGTCTGCCGCTTCTCCCTGCCACGGGTTTCCCCATCCCCTCCTCTGCTCCTCCGGGAAGGGGTGCGGGGGCGGCCGCGCTGGCAGTGCCCGTGAGGGCAGCCGCCGTGTTTGCATTTGTCCCGGCCAGTCACATGGAAACGGGCAGCAGCGTCTCTGTCCCCGCCCCCGCCCGCACTCCCGGGCTGCCCGGGCCGCCGAACGGCCAGGGGACAGCCGTGCCGAGCGGAACCGAGTCTCTCGCCCCCGGGAGCCGCAGCCCGCTCCCCTCTCCGCTGTGCCAGGCCGCGGGGCCTGGCAGCCCCTTCCTCGGCAGGCGCAACTGAGCTGTCAATATCCGCAGCGTTGCTTCCCT
>VWZX01002691.1:439279-470606 GCA_013399015.1 Galbula dea | reverse complement strand
CGTTGCTTCCCTGCTGACCCGGTAAGGGTGGCGGGGAGCGGCGATGGCCCGCCGAGTCCTGCCTCGGCGGTGCATCCCCGTCTGCAGCCGGGCTGGGAAGCAGGGGGCGGTGCGGCGGCGGTGCCCTGGGCAGTGGCCCCCGGCGGCGATGCGGGGCGGGGTGCGGGGCCGGGCGGGGGAGGTGGGGGTGAGAGAGAGGGCGAGGCTAGCTTTCACTCGACTCCTCTTTTCCCTCCCTCTCGGTTCCCCTCAGCCGCCGACCTTTGCTACTTTCCCTCTGCGGGACTGTGTCCGCCCCGGCCCAGCCCGTCCCTTGAGAAGAGGTGAGGGAGGCCCAGCAATGGAGACCCTCGTACGCCCTGGGGCCAGCAAGCCTCCCAGCGGGTAAGCCACCCGCTGCGACCCGGGACGCCTCTGTGGGCAGGAGCGGCTACGGGCAGCTGCAGGAGCCGCGCTGGCCAGCGGGCCTCGGTGCCTTCCCTGTCTCCGTCCTTCTCTAGGGGTCGGAGCCGGCGCGCAGGTGTCGGCGCTGCGCCGTGCGGGATGCAGCCTGCCCCGGGAGCGCTGGCGCGGTAGAGGGGGCAGCGGTCGGCAGGGTGAGCTGGGGTGCGGAAGGGGCAGGAGGGGCAAAAGGTGTATGCTTCGTCTTTCCTCGTTGGAAGAGGCGCCCCGACCCCCTTGCCGTCGTTGCTCCTCCGTCTGCAAGACCGGAGAGGTTGGAGAGCGGGGTTTGTTTGGGGGTGCTTCTCTTGTAGGGGATTATTTGGGCTGGCCAGGCGCCTCCGGCCAGCCGTCTTGTGGGGTGTCAAGCAGCCGTCACCTGCAGCTCCCGTCACGTCCCCGGCCGCAGCGGTCCGGAGCCGTGACCACGGTGGGGCGAGGCCCGGGGGTACTGCGGGTCTCGGGGCGGATCCGCCAGCGGACGGCTCCGGAGAAGCCCGTGGTCGCCGGTTCTCGCTTGTGTGCCCGGCTGCCTGTATGCCAATACGCAGCTGCCAGAAGCCTTTGGAAAGTTTATTCAGTTGTCCCGGCCGTACCGCACAGCCGCAGCAGAGGAAGCCAAAACACTGCCAACGTCGAATTAAAAATGCCAAAAATTGCCAGAGCTGGGTGGGTCATCGTGGTGCCGGGCGGGCCTGGGCCAGGCGCTGGGCGGCTGCCGGCCGCTGCTCCCTGTGCCCCTTGCCTTCCGTGGTGGGCACCGCCCTCGCAGGAGTAATGCCAAATAGCGATGAGCCCTAGTGTAAGCCACAGGTGGGTTTGGGGTTTTTCCAGAGAAGAAGCAAACACAGACTATGCCAGCAGTGATTATACTAGTCCGTTAATTAAAAGAGTAGAGCAGCGGCAAGATGAAGTCCTAAGTGATCTCTTTTGTCAGAGCAGAAGCTGGACAAGTTTTAAGAGCTGTGCTGTCTGCTCAATGCAATTTACTGCTCTACTTCACACTGCCTGCATGGACTGAAAAAGGCTGTGATTGCTTCAGCATTTTTTTTTGTTTGTTTTCAGTTCTAATGTGTTTGTTATGAATTCGTTTTCAGCTAAGTACAAGACAGTTTTAAAGTACGTGATAGTGGACTACAGTAGTTTTGTTAGGTTTAATTTCTTTAGTTGCTGGTGTTTGATAGGGATTCTTGTAGTGCCTAACTCAGGAAGTGGAATGGAGGTGATGAGTGGAAAAAAAATGCTGTTACTATTGCTATAGTAGTGAAACCGTATGTGTGCAGTGTTTCTTTGGCTTGAAAAGTGTGACATAGCTTGTTGCTCTTTTGTAAATGAAATGCTTAATTCCAGTTAAAAATGAGCCTGTTTTTATTGTGACCTTGAAAGCGGACCATCTGTGAAAAGCAGTAGATATAATGTGCCTCCCCTCTCTGTTTTTAGTTGGTGTAACAGTATAGCTGCTTTCTAAAGTCCTGGTGAAGAGGAGGTCTAGGATGCCAATTTACACATGTGCCTTGATGAGTAACTAGGATTTCTCAGATGCAGTGCTGATTAAAAATGTCTCAACTGTTAGCCATGCAAAGATTCACTAAGAGTTTGAATTTGCAATGAGAAAGTGTATTGTTAGTTCATCTCAGAGGTGAGCCCTGAAACCTGAAGGAATTTCTGAACAAATCTCCTGAATCCTCTGTAGTCAGTTTCATCTGTGTAAACCTGTCCATGGCCAGACTCAGACATCACATACATTAACAGAATTTACAGTAACTGCATTAACTTCAGTTTGATCACTCCTGACATGGCTCAAGGAGATGAGTCCATTGTAAGGTTAACATGCACTTGTCATACTGTATAGCAGAGCATATAGGTGCTCATTTGCTCCTGTGGAGGCTGATGGTAATGCTGTCGTGTGCACTGATAGAGACTGCCTGTTTTATTTCAGCTGGTTTCAGCCTTGAAATACTCCTTTTTGTTACCTTTTCTTGCAAGTCAGAGGTTCCCGGCCTGGATGTGTCCACGCTGTTAGCAGTGCGATTCGCTAAATGGTTCATAATTCCTTGAGCTGCTGATATCCATACGTAAAACTGGTGGATGTTTGGGCCTTTACTACATTTTATTTGCTCAATAAGGAGATTGCTAGGGCTAGGAAGCAAGAGGACAGCTTGTTGGTACCTGTATGATTCCAGATGTGAGCTACATCTGTGGAGTGTGCTCAGGAAACCCTGGCTTTTAAGGCCACTGTGGCAGAAATACCTTCCTTTCATGGCAGAATTTGTGTAGACATTTCCAGTTTATTCACTGGATTAGCTTGGCGTTATGAAAGAATGGTTAAAATGACTGCAACTTCACAATTTTTAACAACATTTAGGCTGAGCTGTTTTGTCTCCATGTAAATCATTAACAGCAGCATGACAAGTTTCCCTTGTTAAACAGTGAACAATTTATTGTATCCTTTGGTACGGGGTAGAGTAGCTCTTCTCTGTGCTTTACACAGATGAATTGTATTTCATGGACTGGCCTCTTGGGAATTGCACATTTAAAAATAAGATGCTGTTGTGGGGTGGTTTTTTTTTGTTTGTTTCAAACGGGAAAAGCAAAACTACAGTTTGTGCTGGTGATGCAGAGGTTTATTACATTTCTCAGTTTCAAAAATAAGGCTTCAGCACCAAGAACTTTTTTATTGGTAATTGCTGAGCACAAGTTTTGTAAAGTTTTGCCAAGTCTATAATGCTTTATTTAGGTAACATTTATGTGAGCTTATGAAGGTGAATTTAAGACAATTGGTAGCAGCAGCAGAAATTAGGATTTATTTTGTGATCATGCAATGGGTGCTAGAAGAGAGAAATACACTTGTTTAAAATCTACTGTGGTGGTGTCTGCATCTGCTCTTATTTCATTAGAGAGAGCAGAGATAGGCCTCTGTGAGTGTCTTGATGCATGCCTTTTTTTACTGTAATATAGCATCACAGGCATACATTGGTTATAAGTGACATTGCAGGCTCAAGCCTAAAATGAGGACTTAGCGGATCAGTTCTGTTCAGCTCTGTAAGGGGCCTTGCTAAGCGCAGATCGTCTTCCACTGTCACTGAAAGTGCTTCCATCTCCTGTAGAAACCAGCATTTCTTGGGTCTTTCTCTATGCCTTTATGTCTGAGCACAGAAAAGTGTCCTCTGGAGTCTGACAAATGTGGGGGAAGCCTTTGTTAAACAAGATGTGTGAGCTGTTCTTTAAGTAGGACCTTTTGTTTTCTGTTCTTCAGCTTCCTTATCTCGCAGGGCCTCGTATACTAAAAAGACAGGCAGGCATTAGCACACCTACTTTGGAGTGACATACCTGCTGGATTGACTCTTCTGTGCCTACTCCATGTACTTAAGTGGGTTACTTTGTGAAACTTTAAAAAAAAAAATACTATTTTTTGTTTAGGATTATTTGTAAACCTTGTCTGGAGAAGCCTGGAGGGCACTGTTGTCCATACAACACCTATGTGAAGGTCTGTGTAACACTGGTACACTGTGTTGTATCTTCAGATGTTAGAAGGTATAAAGAACAACAGTGTAATTAATTTTTAAATGCAAATTGGAAATCTGAGAACTTGCATATGTTTCCTCTTGTTTGTATTTCTTTGTGTAGCGTGGGGAGTACTGGATGGCAAAGGATGATGTCTGCAGTTAGAAATGTAAGAGTATCAGTGTGGTACCAGCTTTGAAGATTGCTGCCTTGGCCAGTTGCAAGGCTGATACTTGTGCTTTTGGCATTATCTTTCATGTTTTGTCCCCATTTGTATGTGCACTGCTGCTGCAGAATTTAGTCAGCGCTCCTCACGTGTACACCTGAGACAATGAGCTTCTCTGTAATACATTTTTTCTGGCATTGCAGGCAACTTTAACACTATCTTCTTCTCAGAAGTAGTTTGGGCCCAAAGTAGTTCTTTGTGTGTCAGCAGAGATACTTCACAGTAAATAAAACTCTGGTAACAGTAACAGAATGATTGTGCTTGCTAGTGCATAAAATGAAATAAGGCAATCTTTACTGTGTTTTACACCTCTCCATGAATATAACTGTTGAGCTAATACACTGCAAGATATTTGTATTTTCAGTTGTCTAATGTCTCAGGATTGCTGAAGAGAAGCAAGCAAATTTTAAGAATAAGCTAAATAGTGGGATAAACACAATGCAATTGAATCCTGACAGCTGTTTTCTCTCAATTCCAATTTCCCATTTCTCCTGTCGTACTTTTCAGGTTTTTTTTCTCTTTTCATTTGTTTCAGAATTCTGTTAGAATTGTACCAGAGTAGAGGAGGGAATCGATGGCTTCTTAAAGTCTCTTCCATGTCTGGGCTTCCTAGAACATAGGGGATTTGTTTTCACTCTCAATCTCCCAATCATCTCTCATTTTCTTTCCCATTGGTATCTTCTGTATTTCTTTCATCTTGCTGGCCACTCCTGGTAATGTTACATAAACTTTCCCTTTCCTACTGTTGCTTGTCATATTTGTTCTTTATGTAATTCCAGATTCATTTTTCTCTGGGTTTTGCTCCTGTAAGTTTACATCATAGTCAAATTGCTTGTCTTTATGAAAGCACTTTACTACTCTGCAGGAGCTAGTACTGTGTTTTGATGGGACATATTTTACTCACTACCACCTCTGGGCAAGCTGAAACAATTACAGTGAAATTCAGGATGTTGCACTAGATAAAGTTGGAGAGGAGGTAGGTTAATTACAACTTAGAGCACTCTTATGGGTGCTCTGTTAGATGATGCTGACTATGAAGGAAAAACTTCTTAAATATTTATTTTGCTAGAGAAGTGGCATATTGCCTTTTGCTGAGTAATTTAGATCATGGTGCAAGTTTATGGCCAGACTGAAGGGATGTTTGTTTTTTTTCCTTCAAAGGAATGAGGTTTTCCTTGAACGCATGTATTTATTTGTAAACATCTGTGGTGGTGTAAATATTTAAGGCTCCTGTTGTCACAAACTTGAATTAACTTGCAAGCATTTATAGAGGCTTTCTGGCAATATTATTTTTGGGTTAAAGAAATACACCTAGGACACTCGATTTTATTTATATAGGCAAAAGTATGAACACATTTACACAACCTGCTCCAAAAGCAGCCAGGAGGTCTGTGGTAGAATTAGGGAAGTACCTTACTTCTCCTGAATCACAATTCAGTGCCTTAACAAGTATTCCACTGTGTCTGGCCTTCAGCTACTCTGTTAGAATTAGCAAACACTTGATTTTTTGGCAAAGTCTGTGTTCTGTATACTGCAGCTTTTTGTGTTGCTCTGGCATTGTGATTTCCATGAAAATTGACAGCTTCCACACTTTAATGCTGTTTCTAAGAGACTTGAGGGGTCTTTAGAAATTTTTCTTTTCCCTAGTTGATTAAGGTAGCTCCTGCATTAGAAGCTGGGAATGGGAAAAGTTTTAAACTCAGTGTTTCCAGCTAAAATTGTGATCTAAGCATATTTTAAAAGTAGCTGCATTTTCAGCTAATGGAAATTACAACCCTTATTAACATACTAATTCTCTTAATGTTTCTAGGGCTGTTAGTTGCCCAGTGAGGCAGGCTGCTTATCATTAAATAAGTGATGCTGGGAATAGTGTATTGTTGTCATAGTTTCAGCATGAGAGTGCCAGTGATGAGCCAGGGACATAACCCATGCCAAGGAGTGAGTCACAGAGATTGTGTGGCAGGGCCAAGCTGCGATGGCACAGACACACAACATCTCTTTCCCACTTTAGTCCCTCGCCCCAGGAACCTCTTTCTGGTTTCATTAATCCTCCAGCTAACGAGCTGCCTAAGATGCTGTGCATTTGTGTAGAGTAGTTGTCATAATCAGACAAATGGGAGAGAAAATGGATTGAGAATGGTTTTTCTGTTTATCTTCCTTTGTTCTTACTATAGCTTCCAGACTGAGAGTGTGTCTGTGGGACAAAAAATAGAATTTCTTACTGCTGACCCTGATGTTTCCATGTTAAGCTGTGTTTTGTGTGTTTCTTAGGATGTGTCGTATGGAGGAGAGTTGTCTACCTCCTCCAACGGTTTCAGTGCTAAAATGTGAGTTATTAAGCTTTCTCTGGGAGTCAAAAAATGATACAACCCTGGTATATTTATTGTTGTTGTTGCTTTTTTAGACAGAAAGCATCATTAAAGCAGGTAGTTTTTCACAAATGAATGAAGAACTTGGTGTAGGCTGGGCCCAAGGTACTTGCAGAGGTGCAGTAGGCAGACTCTGCTGTTTTAGGGTTCGGTTCTGCGTTCTCCAATATCTTATTTCTGTTAAAGATGATTCCCCTGTGCATAAGTTTTAACATTGGTCTGTGAGTTGTTCTGCTTCTCCCTCTCTGTGTTTCTGTGGCAAAGTGGAACAGCTCAGTCAATAAAGTGTGATAGACCATCCCTAACCGAAGTAATCAGCAGCCAGGTATTAGGAAGCTTGCTTACAGAAAACCCACTTCAAGGACCTGCTTGGCACAGGAGGGCCTGAGGATTAAACCTGCAGTAGTTTTTACTACACCAAATTGCCAGGACCACCTGGCAGCCTGGAGCCGTCCTTTTTATTTCAAGCAAGAAGCCAGTAGATATAAACCTAAATATTCCTGAAGCTGTTGTGTTGCAGTTGATGTTGCCGTAGCAAGCTCTAGCAGTGACCCAAAGGCTAGAAGAAAATATGATCTTTCTGAGCCATGCTGGTTTTGTGGTGCTAACAGTGAAAACATCCTTTACTCTACAAAATAAACAGATAAGATGCAAAGTTATACCACTGGCATGCAGTTTGAGCAAGAAAATTACATTTTATATTATCAGTGTTCTAAATATATCTGTACCATAAGGCTCCACAGCAAATACCAATCCAGAAGGACTTAATCAGATAAGTGTTACTTATGTTTTCACCTAGGGTGACTAACAAGCAGTAAGTTTTCTCTGTTTGCCGTACCTGTTTTCCTTTGCAGTGTGTCAGGTTTTATTTATAGCAATGCTTGCTGATCTGATCGACTCTTACTGATGTTTTATTGTGAAGTTGAGCCAGAAAGGTAGAATTCTGTTGTTTTTCAGTAACCAAGAGTTAATGACTTTTTTTGAAGACCACACAAATACATAGAGATTTAATCCAGGTGAGATTCTTTCTGAATTTTCAGACATTGTTTTAATAATCATATGTTCTACCACTCATAGTAAGATCATATAAAACCTCTTTATATTACTGGTTTTTTTCAGTTATTGTTCTCTCCCAGGTCTGATGGTCATTCCTGGTAGTCTACCAATCCCCTTTCCTCTGAAAAGGTAGTTTGTTTTTTGGGGGTGAGATTGCTGGATTTCTCCTTGTTACTTGAGTTACGTGATGTTAGGAGATGGTAAGAGTTTGTCCTCTGAGGCTGTGTTTAGGTCCCCAAGCTGTGAGATACATAAGATCCACCAGATGCAGAACTGGCTCGGTGAAAACCAGCTTCCCCAGGGACACAAGAGGAAAGCTGCAAAGAGGTCTCTTTTAGGTCATCTTGATGACTTTTCATTTAAAAGCTTATCTCTTCCTTCACATCCCATGGTGTGCATTCTCCTGTGCTCACCCTGGAGGTCCATTGGGAGCTGTGGCAGTGGCTTTCTAATTTAAGAGAAAATAGTGTAGTGAATTCTGTTCAAGACCCTCTAAAATAGTAATCTTTTATTTCTGCTCTATTTTTTTTCTTTCTTCAGCAAGTTCCAAAAAGATAAATAAAAACTCCCAAGGCATTTTATAAAAAAAACCACATTATTTCATTTTTGTTCTTACTTCTGTGCTTAGGTGGCTTTGCTTTCTGCATTTTCTTTTTTGTTCGAGTCAGTATCTTACATATGGAGCAAAATTACTACCTAGGTAAATATATCAAGCATGGCACGTCTGATCTTACTGTGCTCAGGACATGTATTTTCCCTTCTGTTTTTGTCTCAGTGTGCCATGAGGGGAGTCTCCAAAATCAATGAGTAGTTTCATCCAAATTGGAAGAACAAGCTGTTTTCTGTGCTTATCTTCGATCTCTCCTCCTATGGCAGTGCATTATTTCTGAACAGCGCAGGGTCTGGGTGTTGCTGAGGGAATATCTTGGTGCAAATCCAAATTACTATTCTTTTTTTTTTTCTAAGTAACTTCTCATGGTACTTGGTACCAAACCTGCACTTTCAGGAATACCAAATAAATTACTCCTGGGTTCCCTGGGGGTACAGCTCATGTTTCAGTGTCAGCACAGCTTTCTCTGCTCTAATGGGGCTCGTGGTGTTGCATGCAGTCGCTCTGACAAATGCTCTCTGATCAGGCCCTCCTAGAACAGAGCTTTCTCCCTGGGAAGGAGACCAGCCTTTGGCTTTTGCCATAAGTAAAAACCTGGTATTGTGACACCTTCAGGTGCTCCTAAGACTACCTCTTACCAATTCATTAAATACAGCTACAAATAGGTCAGATCATGTTGCTAAACTGCCAGTGTTGTAATTAACACAATTATTTATTTTGGTTGCTTTTAATTACCTCTGTTTCTTTGCCTGTGTTGAACTGGAGAGTCACTTGGTGATCTCATAGCAACACAGGTAAGCATTGCATGCTGAAATAATTCTGCGATGTCAGATGTGCATAACCTTGTGCTTTTCAAGATACATAGTCTTCCTCCTGTCTTGTTTTATGGCTCCTTAAGGTCTGTTGTGCAGCTTCATTCCCTGGGTAGTGCTTTGTCCATTGGGGGACAAACTGGAACCAGTTTCTGTCTTCAGTGAGTTCTGAACCCTTCATGTTCCCAGGGAATCTGCAGATCCTCCAGCACTTGGCTGTGTGATGTGGACTTGCCTTAGGTCAGCCTGGCACAGGGATGCTGGGGCTGATCCAGAGTGTAGCAGGAGATTATCCTCAAACTCCATCAAGGCATTTATGAAACAGAAGATACTTCTATGCCTATGCTTACCTTAGTAAGTTGAGAATTGCTGTTTACAGATCAAATGTGTTATTCCTGAATATAGAGTGTTCATGCAGAATTTCTTTCTTCTTACCTAGCTTTTCTGTTGTGAGACCAACACAGATGTATCCATGTGTGATGGACAGAGAGTCCAGAATCAAACTTAAAAATCAAAAAGAAAGAAAAAAAGACAAGAGCTATGCCTCACTCTTTATATGGCTAATTACAGAACAGTATTTTTTCTGAAATTCAGGAATGTAGATTTTCTGAATTGCTGTGTGTTTCAGGGGAGGATAAACAGTTACATTGCAGTTTTAAGTAATCAGTTTAATTGGCTTATTTTGTCAGTTCATTTCAAGTCTTCTAGGTTGTACCAACAGCATAAAAGCATCTAGAAAGCAGCCGCCTAAGCACAGTCCTAGAACTATATGTTGATGATTAAACAATTTAATGCCAAAAGTAAAGATGCTTTTTTCATCACTTCTAAGCAAATACAATTAATTCTATTACCCCTTCAATTCTTGTATAGATTTGTAAGAAATAGAGAATATATTCCTTAAAGAGGAGTTAGCTATTCTAAACTAATATTTACATAATTTTCAGCCTCCTAGGTATCAGGAAACATTACTTTTCTAAAGAACATTGCTAATGCTTTTGGTGAGAATTTCTTATTTCTGAAGAAGACAAATTGTGAATTTTAGAAATAATTGAATGTCTGTGGAGGCAGGCTGTTGCTTTATTACTTTGCTTTTGATAGATCTGTTTTACACTTAATAAACAGTGTCTGAATGGGTTTTAGCATTTGATCCCAGGATCAAAATACAGGGTCTTTCCTGGCTCAGCTCTCACATTTTGTAGAAACATACCTTAGCATGGTTTATGGGACTGTGTTGGGACAGAGATGGAGAGCCTGCTTGCACTTGGCAGACAATGAAGAGTAGCAAAAGCACTGGTTAATTGTTTAATGCAACATTGGAAGTGGGGATTTAGTCTGCTGCTTTGAAGCAACTTGCATTTATATGACCTGGTTAGCATGCAGGAGAGTGGCCGTGGCTACGCTCAGTGTCTATATTCCCCCCATTTTTTTCTATTTACTTGATGGTAAACTTCAAAGTGCCATCTTTCCACTAGTGTTTGACAGCTGAAGAGCTCTTGGACACTAACAATATTTCTGGTTAAGGATAAGAAGGTCATTTGTTTCTGTTCTTGTTCTTTTTGCAAGACCAGATAGTGCTGGTACTTTTTTGAAAGGCCCACAGCTTGTCATGCCGTTACACCAGCCTTATTTAAGAGTACTGCTCATCTGTGTAATTGTTTATTGTTATGTATTCTCAAATTAGCCATAGTTATTTTGGAATGAAATCTCTCTGCATTCAAGTGGTTAAATACCATAGTTTCTCCTATTAAAAATGAGATCCAGGTCTACTGGAAAATATTTTACAAATATAAAACTGCCCGAAGTATAAAACCTGTTCCTACAGATACCATGGGTCTCTTGCCATCAAAAGCACCGTGAATTCCCCATGCTGCTTCATTTTCATATGGAGTTACTTGGAAAGAAATATTGCTTGTGGTGCATTGCCAATTATTTATATACTAATTTGCTACCTGAGAATAATTTGAGATTTTAAAATTAAGATTAGTATTGAAGTGATGAGGGGGGGAAGGTCTTAAACTACTTCACATTTTACAGCTTAGCCTAAATTTACCTGGAAAGAAACTGACAATGTTGAATTTGGTTTTGTGGTTTTTTTTGTTGTTTTTCCTTATTTATTTTGTAAAAGGGAGGTAATATTAGCCTTTTAAAAATGTTGTCTATGTATGAACAGTTTTCAGTCATTATTTTTTAATGTAAATCCCCCCTTACCTATATTGTTACAGGACAAACTCCTCTGTGTTGTATATAAAATATGAATCTGTCTTCAAGTAAGTAGTCTTTGTGTACGAAATGTAGGTGCCAAATTTGAATAGGAGGCAACATAAAATGACTAGGGGCAGAGCTTTGTTCTGCCATGGTTTGAGAGGACATCCATGTAAGGCTGTGGTACAGATCAACCCTTCAGGTGAATGATCCAAATAGTAGAAAAGGGAAAAAATACTGTCTTGCTTCTCTATATAGGTTGCCTTTTGTCCTTCAGCTTTTTAATGAATCTCAGGGAAATAATCTAGCCTGTGCTGTTTTTTCTTTTCCTGGGCAGATGGGAACTAGTGTGGAGACTGAGTTTTCCTTCCTGGCTTGGCCAGGAGGGGATTAGGTAGAGTTACTTGGGAACACGTAATGTGAAAGCTAAGATGGCAAAGAAACCCCTCATGCTGCGTTTAGCACCTGGCTATACCTGTGCAACAGTATTCAAGTACTTATAAATCTTTCATAAACATTGTTTCTTTGAAGACAAAACCCCAAATCAGCAACAGGGGTGTTCCTGCATTAAATTGCTTTCACCAAGCATTGTTTAAGGTTAAAATCTTAAAACTCCCTAGAAAGATTTTTCTCAATTTTCTGTGTTGCTTTTCTGTGCTTTCCTTTTACTGATGATACTGTCTGTGTGTACAGGAAGAAAAGCAGTAAGTTCAGTGGCATTCAGTTGTACTATAGTGATGCAGTTAAGAGACAGAAAATGGTATTGTCTTCTGTTCCAGCAACCAGATAAATTTTCTTATGTAATTCAGGGAACTAAGTGAATCGGAGACTTCTGTGTTCCTTTTGTGCTTTCCGAGGTGCCTGTGATTTGTTCCATGGTACTTATCACACAAAAGATCTCAGTTCTTCAAAATAAATTATATAGGCATAGAGAGGTCCACACAGGAGCTGTTTTGGAGGCTGGTTTGCAGGATGCTGGTGAGTAGTACCTATGCAACTGCTTGGAAGCAGTGTGAAGAAGAGTTAGGGTATTGATGCTTCGCGCACAGCTTTAGTCCTTCCATACAGGTGGTCTCAGTAGCAAGCCTTTGTACCAATGGGTGGCACAAGGGAGAATGAGCATGTGGCACTGATCTGTTTTACTGCTCATAGAAAGAAATAAGGTTCTTTTTTTGATCCTGCTGGTTTGGTAGACTCTCTTAGCATTTAAAAGCCAATATGTGACTGTTTTAGGATATTTGAAAGTTGCAACCTATCTCTGAATCCATCTTTCACATGGAGTTGCAGATTGAAGATTAAAAGCTGTGCTTTGGGCAACATGTTTTGAGTAATATTGGAAATAAATGCTCCTGTATGGGACCTTGCTTCTGGAGCTGACATGTCCATTGTGTTGTACAGCTGTGCTGATCCTTCCAGAATTGTTGTGCAGTCTATTTACATTGAGCAAAGGTTGCAGTTCTGGAGGGATTTTTAAGGATAATAATCTGACAGAATATGCAAGTTTATAGATTATAAAATTTGCTGTACGTGGGAAGCTAAGTGTTCCCTGATGAAACTTCCCTTATTTAGAGGGGTGGTAATGGGAGTTGAAACAAAGTTCCGCAAGACACGTGTGGCAAATTAGGACTGAGGGATATCCAGTTTTATTGCTTCACATCAGGGTACAACTGTGTTGACTTGAATGCAGACTTGAAATTGCCTGAAATTCTGTATTAGATTGTGCATCTCAGTGTTTATGAGACACAGTCAGCGTGCTTCTGTGGTTTGGCAATGGTGTCTGCAGATTTCACAGGTGGTGAAGTTCAAGTCTTCATGTTTTCAGTAAAATTGTCTGAAGGTACATTTATGTCTGTGGGAGCTCAGAGTAAATAGTCCTCAATTGGAAAAAATGCTTGGAAAAAATGAAAGTGTCCCTTGGGAGTGAAGTTTATTCCTCCTGGCCGTGTTTTTTTATTTCTCCCTTTCGAGTTTCTAATTTTGTGGCATGACAGAAGAGGAGAATCACATAAGTGAAGTTGTATCTGGGGTAAAGTCGTCACTGCTTGGGGGTTGCGTTATGAAAACATTGGAAGGAGCTTCCTCTGCCATGGCTTGCTGTTTGACAGCCATGCTCTGCTCGTTCTCATGCTCTTTGGTTCTTCCAGGTCTCATCTGCAAGCTCATAGCTCTTGGCAGAGCTGTGACTCCCCAGGTAGGCTTCAGTAGTGCTTTGATACCTCTAATGTTGTCCTTACAGCTGACATTGGCCTGGAAACTCCTGAACCCAGCAGATCAAGGGAGTATGTGTAAAGTCACAGCAGGGCATGTGATAAAGGAGAGCTGCAGAAGGTACCCAGCTGTGGAAATCACTTTCCTCAAGACGCTTGTCTTTTTGTTCCCCGACACCTTTCAGTTCTCTCTGCTGTATTCTTTCACCAAGGGTTCGTGTTCTGCAGAAACAAAGAGGGGAAAAATGTGTTCTTGAAATAACAAGTTAACTTCTGTAGGTATAGCAATAATCATAAAGTTTTACATTATCAGATGTAAATTTTACGACCAGTGTGTTAGAAGAAACACTTAAAACCTTTAGATTTAGGCTTAGAGATAGGATTTAGGTAAATACAGAATTAATTTTTTTTGCTTAGTCTGATTCCAGCTCCTTTCAAGCTTAGACAAATGTATTCTGATATGCACCTTTGTAATTACATAAAATTGATAACAAGCCATATGACCTCTGGTTACAGATCAAAATATTTACATTAGTTCATTTATTATGTTTGAGTGTGTCTGTGCTCTTAAATCAGTCTGTAATTCATAATCTTTATTACAGTTTGCATAAAGAAATGTATTCTAATAGAACAGTATTTCCATGAATACTTAAATGAGAGAACTGAGTAGGTGATAATGTATGTATTTTTTTTACAATGAAAAATGTTTTCCTTTTTAAATAACACTTAATACTTAATTTCATTTTTATCACAAAGTGGCTCAATTTGTATGTACATATTCGGTAGATGGGGTTATATTGGTTTAGTACTTCAGTATATTACTTTTTTCACACCATCTCAAAAATTCTTAATCAAAACAAGTGAATGTTGTGTAACTTCATGATACCCTTATATAAGTCATAAGGTTCAGTTTTAGAAATTAAATTAGATGTAATATAAAAAGAGCAGGGACCTTTTTATCTATTAAACTGACTTAGTCTTGAGTGAAAGTTCAGAACTTTTCTTTACTGGTGGCAGTTTCATTTTCCAGCAAAGCTGAAAGGTAAATGTTTCAGTGTCTGAATATGTTTGTTGTAGATTTTTCGCTTTATACACCAAAAATACATGGCATATCTTTAATGTTTTGGTTTCATAGTGAAGAAACTAGTTTATTTAAACTGCAGCAAGTTGGTTTTAAGAGAGAGAGGGTGGGATTTTTTTTTCTTCTAGGTTAAGTTTTTAATATACACAGCTTTTTTTTCCTCTTTCAAATCTTCCCTGAATGACCAAATCAAAAAGACTTTTGTTTTGTGAAGCCTGCTTTGGATTAATTTCATTGAGTTTTATTTACCTACTTAATCTGAACCATGCCTCCTTATCGTGTAAAGTCGCTTACTGTTGCTAAATATACTCGTGTATTTTAAAGAAGCAAAGCTGTGCGTGAGTACGACCCATTCAGAGTGGAGTTGTGGGGTAGGGAGGGACCTGCTGGTAACCTGAGAACAAGAGCAGATGCTAAATTAGCAGCTGGATCGTTAGTAATGAGTCCACAAATGTCTGCTGGGAAATGATCCTGGGACGCATGTAGCGTGGGTGTGTGGGTTATTCAGAGTTTCTAGCATCTAGTTGCTTTTTACTCATGACTCAAAGGAAAGCTGTGGAACCATGAGGATTTTTATTTGTGGAGTAACTGGCAACCATGAGGATTTTTATTTGTGGAGTAACTGGCAACTTGTTTTCATTGACAGTGCAGGCTGCACTTATAGATTGTTATTATTGTATGGCACTTTTTATTAAGGCGTGATGAAATTGGAAAGTGTCTGCAAGTGCAAGGCGATTACTGGCAGTATTTTAGTTATAGAGTTAATTTACAGTAGAAGACCTGTGGAAAAGCAGATAACATTCTAAGGGCATCATGAATAATCCTAGGGTTCTGTTCTGTTTCCACTTCTAACATAAAAAGGTATTGACCATTGACTGCAGTCAGAAATAGATGAGATTGTGACTGGCTAAGACCCTAAATCATGACTGGTAAGTTATATGTGTTAAGTGATAGGCAAGGAGGAGAATACGAATAAATAAAAGATCAATAGGAAAACAGAAGTCAGAGAACTGTCAGAAAAGTGCTATTATTTGGGAAGCAAACCTTATTTTGTATGTTTCTTGCTAATGCATGCTTTGAAATCTGTGCAAATATTTGGTGTAGTTTGTCTGCAGTCTGCTCTTTTGTGCTGCCCAACCCCAGTAGACCTTTCTCACTGCGATACTGTAAACTCAGCTGTGAGGAGTATGTGTCTGACTTAACATTGAAAACCAATATATTTATTTCTTAAGCAAACAATTATTTAAATATTTGCATCTACAAGTCAGCATTTCCCCACATTGAAGAACATGTTTGGGTGGGTTTTTTTTTAAGCTTATTGTTTTGGTGAAAATGATTCAGTTTTCTACTATGAAGAGGTACAAAAATGATGCAAACAGATAGAGAAAATGGTCCATGAATACCATGGCCCTAGTATTCACCCAAAGGCTTTGTGATTGCTTTGTTTACCAGGGAAGCAGCCTTGTTGTGGAAGGGGAAAAAGCCTTCCAGCTGACTAGTACAATTCTACCTGTGGCAGCCTTGTGGTTGGCAGGATTATACTCAGCAAAGTGAGTTTGTGGTATTCTGAGACAGTGGCTGTGATTTAAACCCCCTAAATGAACCCTCTCCAAACTCATTGCCGGACACCCACACAACAGTGATTTAACATTTGAAGGTGCTGTATCCTGTTCAGTTACCCTCCTCTGGTATTTCCAGTCCAGTGCCAGGAGCTGACTGAAGGTCAGGCGAAAGTTAAGGCTTTGGGGCTGGCAGCAAGGTTTTCAGTTAAGATGTCAGAAAAAGCTCCACAGGTCATAAACATAATTCTGAGAGGAGCTGTCTTCTAGGTGCAAGCCTCTTGGCTATTTCAGAGGGGGATGCACAAGCTGGCTCTCCAGTTCAATGCTTTCCTATTCTGGGGAGGATGAAGAAACTTTCAAACAACTGTTTTTATTTGAGAATCCTTATCTGCTAAACAACCTGGCAACTAGACTGGATCATCCCTCCTTTTCTCTGAAGAATAAAGCATCTGTGTGAAAGAGAGGGAATGAGTTGGAGTCAGTGGATTTCTGTGGGAGTACAGAAGCAGCCGATCTCCCTCCAAATAAAAAAGCATACCTAGTTTTGGATTGTGTAGTAGCTATTTATGTTAGCCTAAATATAGAAAAATGCTGAGTTCATATAGCTTCTCAGAAAAAGGTGGAAATACTGCTTTTTTTTTGTGTGTGTGTATAACATGATCAAATTTTAATTAACATGTTCATGTCTATGGTGGAATGGTGTATATGTGTGAATACCATATAGTGTTACTCATTTCCAAGTACATGCATGGAGGCAGTTTTATTTTGGGAGGGGAAAAAAAAAGTTACTCTCTGGTAGCTTTTTTTACAGGGTAATTAAGGAGTGTGATTATTTTAGTTGCCTTTTGGTGAAGAATTGATTTTCCATCTTTGTACGTGACTGTAGTTTAGCATTAATGGAAAACCAGAGGTGTTTGGTATAAATCCTCCAAACAATACACTCCATTCCAGTGGGGATTCAAAATGTTCTGCTGCAGAGCTGATGTGCTGGGTGAGACCACTGTCTGTTACAAAGCAGGTGGGACCAAGAAGGGAGAGAGTTAGGCAGTTCTTTGTGATCACCAAGCCAAGAGCAGCTACATGTTTGGTGTTTGGAATTTGGTTTGGTTTGTTTTTTCTAAATTTTTAAAATTTTTTTAAAAAAGAAATTAGTAACTCCCCCATGCAGCAGTTTACTGTGAGCCTTTGTCACTAGCAAAGAAGATTCCTCAGGGTGACACTAATGCTCAGAGAGTGGTAAGATTGTTTCTGTGTGCAGTTGTACAAGTTAACCAGTTCACTCTGTATACTTCTGTATTTCAGTGTTTTTCTAAATGACAGTTCCATGCTGGTTTCTTATATAAACACTTCCATGTTCAAAGCCAAAACAAAAATTAGCCTTTGCAGTACAATCTGTAAAATCATGTAGTTACTCATTCATTTCTGCACTGGTTTGTATCTGCTGTCTTGTACCTGGCATGTTAGTGTTGAAGCTATAGGAAGTGCTGTGTTTTTTCTTTGTTTTTTGTTTGTTTTTGTTTGTTTGATTGGTTTTGGTTTGTGTTTTTGTTTTATTTTGGGGTTTGATTTTTTGTTGTTTGTTTGTTTTTCATTTCCACTGTTTAATGTCAGGCCTAAATAGGAGAATGCACTGCATGGTCTCTGCATCTGAGACTCCTTGTATTATAGCATTATATCTGATTCTGCTCACTTTCATGAAGGCAGCACATCTCAAATGTCTTGAAGTACAATTGTTGAACAATTATATTTTCTTCATAAATAGGACTTAGATATTCAGGACCTATGTGGTCAAATTTTCCTCAACTTGTTTGTACCAATGTATATAATTTTCTAGGGCTTTCTAATTTTGTGGATGATATGTCATAACAACATTATGAATGATCTGAAAAGCTCCAGATTTTGCAGCAGAGTGCTTGTCCATTGCATGTGTAGGGAAGAAACCAGCTGTAAGCTTCACTTTTTGCTAATTTATATGAATGTAAATCAGGGCTGTTTCTGTCTAAATTGGTGATTTGGGAGTCAGTAGTCACTTTTAAGTGATGTGAACCTTTAATACAACATTTTAGTATAAATTATAGTAATTTTAAAAAGCCCTATTAATGCAGAGAAAATGTTTATAATTATAATTCAAGATCTCTAGGGATTGCAGAAGTTAGCCTGGAAGGTCTGACTCTTCAGTCTAAGGCTTTGGTCTTCAGCTGTGAGCTTGGGTTGTGTACAAGAGCCTGTGAGGTTAGTTAAGGAGCTTGCAGACCAGACCTTTTAAGATTGTGTAGGCATGAGCTTAAACAGTACTTGGAATTAAACTGTTTACCCAGGTGTAGGCATCCATATTCTGTCAAATTTTATATCCTTTGAAATTGTTGTTAAAACAGACTCCTCCTTGGAAATGTCGTATTGAAATGAAGTCTCTCTATAGAGTTTGCGTAAAGCCCCGGGGGCTGCTTCAGTGTTGCATCTTCTGGGAGAGAAGCAGCACAGAAATCATAGTGAATGCATGGTCTGATGCTTACTTTATCCTTATTCTAGTTCCTAAGCTGTTTCAAAGCTCGAATACCTTAGGCACAAGTTGAAGCAACCCCTTTAATTGTACATCTAAATGTTGTATAGGCCCATCATTTTTTTCAGCAACCCCTTTGTGTTGGGTTTGCAGAGGGCACTATTTTCCCTTAGTGTGCTACTGAACATATTTTTATGAAACTTCTTTGCAAATTACAATTGCTACACAGGGGCTAGCCTCAGAAATGTAAGTCAGTTCATGTCTCTAGGACAGCTAAATTCTGCAAATGCAGGAATAACAGTAGATGCCCTAACTGTTTGAACTCAGGTTGCAGAGAGAACCTGTTCTTGTGTCTGTGTTGCATCTTGCTGGTTGTGAATGGGGCATGGATGGTGCAGTTTTACTACACGATTCTGGGACTGCAAGGCTAAATTAAAATAAAATAATGAACAAAATTCACTGCAGTCCTCCAGTGCCATCAGAAAGGAGGAACAGTCACTCACTGCATGTCTTTTAATTTCTTCTTTTCATTATAGTATTGTCCTAGACCCTGAACATGCAGTAGGCATCTATAACAGATGAGCAAAGGTGATGTGTTTTGCTGTTGGAAATTGCAATTTTAACACAGATCCAATCTGATACAGCAGTTCTCCTTCCTGCAACACAATTTGTGCCTTTTCAAGACTGCTATGTCTCTTATGTTTCTCCTGCCTGCTACAGCTACCTCTCAAGCCTCCATCGCACTTTTTCGCTGAGCTGAATTTCTGGCATGGCACACTCTGCCAAGTTACTGCTTTGACTCCAGTGCTTTATAGGAAGGCCTGTTGGTGCTCACTCCAAACCGTTCAGCCAGGTTCCGTGTCCCTCTCTGCTCAGCAAGGTGTAAAAAGAGTCTGTTCCTGTGTGCAGGATTATTCTTGGCCAAAGTGTTTCTAAGATAACACAGGTGTTGCCACGTATAAACCCACTTCAGAGACGAGGGTGTGAGTAGGCTTTGAAAGGAACCAGGCATAAATAAGGCAGATCCTGTGCTTTTCTGTGGCACTGTGATCCCATGAAACCTGCCCAGAAGAGAGGGCAGCTTGTGGAGAGATTGCTTCATGCTGTGTAAACTGAGGTTTGACTCTGGGAGAGGATTCCTTTTTTTTTATTTTTATTTCTTATTTTTCCTTTTTCTTTGGTGGGGGGGAGGGAGGGTGGTCATTTCCCTTTCATACCCTTGCTGACTGCAGACAAAGAAGCTGTTGTGATTTAGCTACCAAAGACTCATTGATGATCAGCTATGAATATAAATCCAAGATCAAGAAAAACAAAGCAAGGCTCCAGTCCCACTACGGAAATGGTTTCTCTTTATTGCCTTGGGAGGATAAATGAAGGAAGAATGCTACTCAAGCAGTTCAAATTAAGCTGCTATTTGGAGTGATTTCAAGCATAACTCTCCCTTGGTAGATCATATGCTGTACTGTATCTAAGTGAAAATAAAAATGCTATTCTAGAGAGTGTACCATAAATACACAACATCTATGGGCCATTTTAGAACAGCAGCATAACTGTCTGGATTTTATCTTTGAAGAAACATGTAGAGCGTTGTGCCCAAGATAACAAGAAGGAAATCTGTCTTCAACTTTTTCACCCACAGTTCAGTTGTGATTTTCAGCTTTCAAATTCATACTGCTTTTTTGTATGAATTCGTATAGCAGGCAGGTAGGTAGAGATGCTAACCTTGTAGGTTTGTGCTGAAATACAGTGGTGAGGGCACAAAAGCAGGTGTTACAAAGCAGGCTGCTGCTTAGAATAATAACTTGCACTTTGTACGTCTTGGATCCTTAGAGTATGTGGGATTTCAATTTGACCAGAAGGGGTTGTTGAAAGTAGGAAGTTTGCAGAAGGTTACATTTACCAGTCTTGATTTAACCAGAGGTGAATGCATATGGGTAGTTAGCATGGGAGACCATCCACTACCACGAAGTAGAGGGGATAACTTCTGTCCGGTGTCTCTTGTTGACACTACTATGAAAAGTTAGGGATTTTATTTTTTCATGTTGAATCTTCTTATGACACAACATAAATCCCATTTCATTAATTTTTTAGGCATGACTTTTTTCAGTTTGAGAAAACAAAATAATTGTTCATCCAAAACCTCACTGTGATCTGGGAAACCTTGTTATAGCATATGTTGTTCTTGGGACTTGCAAGTTCTTCACTTGCTCTGTGCTTTCTTGGTGAAGTTGTAATCCAATAGCTAAAAGAAGTCTGGCTGTTACTATTAAAAAACAATTGTTGCCTTTTTGTACTACTATGGCAGCATGCCAGCAGGATTGTCCAGTTTTCAAACTGCAGATCTGACTCAAGACTAAATTCATTTTGCATTTGGGTGTATCAGAAAATGATCTGCACCGCTTCTGTAGCTAGTAAGAACATTATTTCTAATTTTGAACAGATGCCAGATCTTTTTCCTTCTATTAATCTATCTTTCAGCTCCTCTGTTAGTGCAATATTAAAGTTTTGTTACATGCAATATCTAACAGTAGAGTGGGAAAGAACAGTTTGTTTTAGTGTATCCTAAGTGCAGAAAAGTATTACTGTGCTTATTATGTTTCCTCTCCTTTAAAGCTCATGTTCAAACTTAAGTATTCTGTTAGTCTTCTGTGATAGTAGTTGACATCAGGTGGAGAGACCATGAGAAGTATTGAATTATGATGCTGATTGACTTAATTTCAACCACTGGCACTGCCATGATGGTCTCACTATCTAGAACAGAACAGAAAATGAGTTCAGGATGTCTAGTTAAGAATTAAACCATAGATGAGTAAGTTGATGTGAGGAAAAACAAACAACCACTGCTTCAGGATCTAACTGTAGAAAAAGTGTGACTGATGCATTTCTCTGTTGGTGAGCACTTTTCCAGAAAAATACCTACAAACAGTGAGGAAGTCACTTAAAGAGACTTTTTTTTTTAATTCATCAATTTCTTATTCTTAGCAACATAAAATGGATGTGCCTCATGATGCATAATCTTACTTTATTGACTGTAAAAAAACCCCTGCTTCCATTTTTCCTTCTTGCTCCAAAATGGGGTACTGTGGAATAGTTGTTGTGTATGCAACAGGAATAGAGATAGTGGTCTTTTTTTTTTTTTTTAACTCCCACACAATGACTTACTTGTAATACTGGTGATTAGCTTGCAGCAGATTACAGAAAAAAAGAACAGATGCACTGAGTATTTGGCAGTACTAGGTTTCTCTGCAGACTCTTTTCAGCTGAAGGCATGGCACTTTAAATGGCCTTCAGTTAAGTCTGTATGGAGTGTCACTTCCATTCTTAAAACATAAATGAAAACATTAAAGTGAGTTGTTTTAAGTTGAGGGCCAACTTGTGGAATGACAGACTTATTAGTATTAGCTAATGAAAATATTTGTAGGAGGTTAGGTTTAGAAAACCCCAACATTTAATCCCCCTATGTGGGCAAAGCAGCAAAATCTGGTAGTTCATACCTCTAATTTTTCCAGCGGCCCTACTGTTCATTTTTGGAGGGAGGGAACACTCACTCTTTCTCAATTTCCACCTTACAAAAAGATATATCTTGCCTATCTGTTATTAATGAGTGTAAGCTTTGCTGAAGATGTAAAATGTTACCTCTTATCAGGACACAGGTAATTAACAGAAGTGTGATGAGAGTAGTTCAGTAGTAATGTATAATGTGAAATGTTTTCAGAAGAAGGCAGGTATTTCCTCTTCCTTTCTTCCTACTTAGGCTTTTTCATCCTTTTATCAGTTTTTCAGCTTGGTAGTACTCCACCATTGGTTTTAAGCATACCTTCTTACCAGCAGTTGACAAGAGAGGAATGATCTGACAGGCGAAATATCTGTCTCTTCCTTCTCTTTGGTCTGTATCTTTCTTTAATTTTCATGGCCTTTGTTCCTGCAAGTTAATTTTTCCTCTTTTTCTAGTTTGTACAAATACAGCTTTCATATTCTTCCTTTTTCTCCTGATGCCTTCCATTCCAGAGATGTGATTCAAGTGCTAGTATTTTGTCTTAGGCTACTAGATTTTAGAAGGATGATATTGCTGTTAAGGTATCCTGGGTTTGCTGTACAATCAATAAATCATCATCAAAAATCAATCACTAGTTTCCCATTCTCTAAGTAATAATAAAATGCTATCAGTTTCATACATATTCACCTAAATTTTTTAATCCTACCCATTTTTAGTTCTGTTGGTGTGTCATGGTTTAGACCCATTCGGCAGCTGAACCCCATGCAGCCACTCACACACGGCTTCCCCCAGTGGGATGGGAAAGAGAATTGGGAGCAAAATGCCAAACCCTGGGAGTTGAGATAAGGAAAGTTTTTAATAGAAAAATACAAAGAACAGAAAAATCTCTCATGAGAATCGCTCCCTTCCTGTGAGAATGACTTGGAGGTTCCTTCAAGAGGATCAGAACTAAGATCAGCCCTTCTGCTCTGCTTGGGGAATTTTCTACTGGAAATTGGAGCAGTGTTTTTCCTAGAGCACTCCCCTTTCACATTTGTTTTCCCTCAGAGCTCAGATACTCATACAGCTAGGATCAAATTAGGTTTTCCATCCCATTTCCTCGTGTCCTCTCTGTGGTGACAGAGGGTAAACCCAGTGAGTACCCCATGGTGCACAGCTCCCATATTCTCTCTCTTGGATGGTGGAGGGTCTGCTTCTGGTAGCTGAGATGTGGACCATACAGGTGGGGATGTGTCATCTTTGAACTGATGGAACTCCTGGGACAGTTCATCCACAGCCAAAGAGAGACTTGCTTCATATCATCACCACTTACCTGAGCTGGTCAGACAACTCATCCACTGTTTGTTCCCTGGCTGTCTTTCCAGGACACTACTGCCGGTGAGTTGCATATGACATTGGTACACTTCATACAACATTATGCCACATGGGTGGAGTGCAATGGACTTCATCTGGGTCTGTAGGAGACTGCTCATTCTGCTCATTATGAATTACTTCCAGCACAGTTAATTTCCTCAGGTACTGGCTACCTCTCTCCATGCTGGTCCACTTGCCCAGGTGACATGTAACATCTTTCTTGAAGGGGTACCTTTCCTTCTCGCCTGACAGAAGTTGTCTCCAGAGACTGAGGGCTTGTGTCTGTTTTCCTGTTGCCTTGTCAGTGCCACCCTCCTTAGACAGGGATCCCAGCTGCACAGTTTCCTTACCCTACTCTAATTCCAAACTACTGACCCTGTTACCCTAGCATCAGAGCAGCCAGGTGATAATGTGTTCACCTGGATGGTGGCCAAAATCCTTCTGCATGTCTCGCAGCTCACTTAAGGATAGGGACTGAGTTACTACCTCTGTGTCTTCTTCCTGCTCTCCTGTTATGTTGCTTCATTATCATCCCTCATAAGGTAAACTGTTTTTCTTCTGTATTTTGTCTTCACTATAGGGGCAACTGATACCTGCAAGGATGGGTTCTCTGGTGCAGCTGTAGCACCTGCTGCTGGGGTTTGAGTGTCCTCAGTGCCTGCTGGTCTGTCTTTAGGGCCAGGGACCTTCTCTTCCCCTTGAGGGCATTGAACAGTGTTGAAAAGGACTTGGTAGTCATGGGCCAGGCCCCAGCATATTGCAGTAATTTGTGTCCCTTGGAAATTGCCAAGTTAACAGCATACTTTTCCCAAATGTTTTACTAGTTTATCAGAATTCTGCACTTGTTCAGGGGTGAAATTCCAAAACACTGGAGATGACCACTGTCCTAGGCACTTGCCCATACTGTCACAGACACCTTGCCACTCGTAATTATCCAGCCTTGGGGCAGACCTCTGGATAGTATTCTTGGGAAAAATGTGTGTAACCCTGTCAAGACATGGGACATATTCAGGAGACAGAGCAACAAGAGTGCTGGCTTGGATGTCCTGAGGATATTGAAGATACGTAGAAGTCAAGAAGGTCTCCTCCCTTGTCTTGCCCATGGAGTGGGTGAGATTACTAATAAATGACCATGCTACATACAAATAGCAGCTTAACCTCATGACCAGTGCTGTAATCATATCATAAATCGACAATACCTAATGTAGCAATGTGATTGACCTCATCCATTTCCATGAGATGATAAACTTCAGCACAGGGAGCACACAGTGCACATAAAGATATACATAACACAACCAGGAGAACAAATCAGCCAACATTTTTACCATGGGCTGTTTAACTAAAGTCAAAGGTGTATATAACAGAATTGTTCTAACATGCTTTGGTCAGGTTTTTAATTATCTTAACCCTTTTGTGCCCCATGTTGGGCATCAAAAAGGACTGTTGTGGTTTAGACTCAGTCAGCAGCTTAGCCCCCCTCAGCCACTCCCACACTGCCTCCCACTCTCCCCCCCAGTGGGATAGAAAGGAGAATTGGGAGCAAAATGCCAAACCTTGTGGGTTGAGATAAGGAAAGTTCAACAGAACAATACAAAGAGCAGAGAAGCAACAGGAATAACAAGAAAACTAATGAAGAAAATATATAAACAAGCAATACAAAGCGAGACCCACTGAGCTGAGCCATGCATGCCAAAAACCTCTGTGGACCACCCATACCAGCCCACCCCCCTCTATCTAGTGGGCATGGCTTTAGTGTGGTATCTTGTATGCCATGGGCTGGTTTGGTTGTCTCTCCCGGGTGTGGCCCTTTCCTGCTTCTTGTGCAAAAATTAAGCCTGTTTCAGACAAAACCAGGATGTGGTGTAATGACATGTGGGGACAGTTTAAAATGGCCATGCCTTGTGTGTAGCTGTCTTTAATGATTTTTTCCTTTTTTTTTAATATGAAGAAAATGAAAGTTCTCAATTTCACTGTTAGTTTGACACAGAAATAAAGTTTAATAGTAAGATGTGTATGGTAAAGAGATTGCAGGAGCAGATTATTTCATTGGTTAAGTTTGGGTTGTTCCATTAACGTAATGAACTGTGCTGATTCACATATCAAGAAAACTAAAATGTTTATCAATTTCATTTCTGTAAGGATCATTATAAAATCAGCCACACTATTGTTGTTTTCTCCCCAGCCAATACAGTTCTCTGAGATGCCTGTTTGCCTTTTGTGATCTGAGTAAGTTTGTTCCCTTATGATGGTGTAATTAGGACAGTTTTGCCAAAGGAAAGGGGATTTCTCTTTTGGCTGTTGGGTTTGTTTTTCATTGTGAACAATAAGAACGCAGTAGCTAAAAATAGTGTTTAAAAGAGCAAGAGTTGGAGCGTCCTGTCAAAGCCCTGGCACAGCACAGGGGTACGAGCAGCTGCTGCCAGCCTGCTAAAGCTTGGGTTTAAATTCAGGTGGAGGGAGGTCCTACTGCTTTGGCAGAGCTCCCCCGGCTGGCACCTTGGCCTCACTGGCCCTGTGTCTGTGCCTGTGGATGTGCTCACTTAAAACTGCAGTCAAGCACCAGTCTGAATCATAGAATCGTCAGAGTTGGAAGGGACCTTAAAGATCACCTAGTTCCAACCCCCCTGCCTGGCAGGGACACCATCGACTAGATCAGGTTGCCCAGGGCCCCATCCAGCCTTGTCTTAAAAGCTTCCAGGGATGAGGCTTCCACAACCTCTTTGGGCAACCTGTTCCACTGTCTAACCACCCTCATAGTGAAAAACTTCCTCCTAATATCCAACCTAAATCTCCCCTCCTCTACCTTACACCCATTTCCCCTGGTTCTATCCCTGTCTGACCTCCTAAAAAGTCCCTCCCCAGCTTTCTTGTAGGCCCCTTTTAGAAACTGGAAGGCCACAATAAGGTCTCCTCGGAGCCTTCTCCTCTGCAGACTGAGTTGTTGATTCCTTACAGATACTTGCCAGCATCTAGAGACAACTGTTCAGTATCAATGTAAGTAAATAACTTTTATTCTCCATCTCCTTTTCTTCCCTCCCAAGGCAAATGTAAGAGGTTTTAAAGCTCTGAAAACAGAAGCAATGCTGTAAAAGTGAGTCATTTCAATAGATACATACTATTTCATGAAGTTTTACTCACCCATTTTACCATCAGGTGGTCACTGCAAACGATCAAGAAGTTTCCTTGAACTCAGAAGGGTGTGTTTGAGCCACCATAACTCTCCTTTGACTCAGGAAAAGAGTGCAAGGTTGTGAGCAGAAAGGTATCTGCAGGAGTACAGGTGCCTTACTAACAGTGGCAGGTACCTTTATGTCATGAGTTGTTTTTTTTTTAAAGTGTCATATTTTTGAAGATCCTTGGCTTACTGGCAGGTGTTCAGTAACAAAGGGACTGAAAACCTGCAGTAAAAATGCAGGGACAGGGTTTTGTAGTTTGGACAGTATTTAGGAGCCTGTCTGCCCCCATCCAGATGTGTTTCTGCATCCCTGTGCTGTGTTACTCTTAAGAGGAGTTTGCATCAGCATTTGACATGTAAGTAGCATTCCCAAGCTGTCTTTAAGAAACTGCTATTCATGCTCTTACTTTATGTATTTGATTTTAGTGGATGTTTGAGTGGTTTATTTTATCTCTGTATTCATGAAAGTTTTGTAAATTCATTTTAATTAAGGAAGGGGTCTAGATTGTTTGAATGACAGAGTTTCAATATTTGGTAAAAAGTTTGTCTAAAAGTTTTCATTATTGATCACTTATGAGTAACACATTTCTGGATCACTAACGTGCTAGAGTTGAATGAGTTGGGGACAAAATGAGGGCAAGATTTTGCCAGAATACTGAGGCACTGTGTGAGTGTGTGGTGGTGGCCTAAGAATGAAGAATTCTGTCACAGGTGAAGCTTCTTGTTGGCCTTCATAGTTCTATTATGTAGTTTCATAAAGCATATACGGCATTCAGCATGGAGTGAAGGGGAACTGGGTTGCACGGGGGAGAGATGAACTGGCCCTAAGAGATTTGCTTTTGTATTAATTTTTTATTGCATAGCCTTCTTGGGCTTAGCATGAACATGAGTTTTAATGGGGTCTGATGCTGTTGGCTTCATCTGCCCCTGTTGGTTTGTGTTCCTCCATAGCTAGAAACTGTTTTGTCTTGTGCATGGCTTCTTGCACACTCAGACCTTTAACCCACAGTGTGGGTCTTGGGCAGCCTAGGTGCTGCAAGTTGCCTTCTTGGTAGATCACTGGACACGTCATGAAGAAACCTCTCCACTTCCACAGTGTCTGAACACTTCAGTGTAGTATGTGTATTACCAGAGAAAGAGAAACTGGGTGAGCTGGAAGCAGTGGAGGGATCTTGCCTCATTCGTGGACTGATCTGCCTGCATCAGAGAAACGGATAGGACCTTACTGTTCTGCAGCCTTTGCTTGTGCCCTCAGCTGGAGATTACTGGGCAGCTTTCTTTGACTGGAGAAGCCAGATGGAACATGAAGCTTCTTCTCTGCTTCTTCATTTTAGCCAGTGGTGCTAATTATTAAGTGTACTGTGTGCATAACTGGCAAGGTGTTGGGGGGGGGCCTGCAAGGGTGGCCCCTGTAAGGAGGGGCCAGGGTTCCTCCTGTGCTGGGCACAGCTGGTTCCAGCTGCTCCAGTGGCCCCACCACAGGGCACAGCTGAACCCCTCAGCCACAGGTGGGAAAGCCTCAGGGAAAGCCTAGGTAAAGTAGGGCCTGAGATGAAGGACCAGTGGGGCCAGTGCTGCAGGAGGCACCATGGCTGAGCTGGTAAGACCCTGAAGGGTCTGCAGCCCATAGAGGAGGTGGGAGGAGGAAGGGCTGGTGAGAAGGCTGCACTGCCTGCAGCTCACCTGCAGGACCAATGTGAACCCAGGTTGCTGCTGTTAGTCAGGCACTGGGAGGAAGATTCACCTTCCTGGCTGGATGTTCAGGCCTGTATACATGTCCTTTGAATACTCTTTCCTTCTGCTCCCCCAATCTACATCAAGAAAATATCTCGGAAAATACTTGGAAATAGATAGACATATTTGTGCAGCATATGTCTGTGGCTTTTCTTCAAACTGGCTGAAGTAGAAACTGCAAAGTGATTGAATTAATTAGCTTTAGAAGTTACTTGTTAAATAATATCATTTGAAACCAGAGTAAGGTTTCTGTCAACATCAGTTGTTTCTTCTTTCAATAGTGAAGATGTTTAAGGATTGACAGAAATTCCCTTTTTGTATATATATGCACAATTCAAATGTAAAAGCACAATGCTTGTCTACTGGATGCCAGTTCCTTCTGGATCTAGGTTTGCTGATTCAAGGAAGAGGTAGATAAGTGAGATTAAGGTTAGGCTGTTCTATTTTTATGAAGTGTTTTTTTTTTCATGCTAGCACTGATTTTTTAACCTTAATATTATACAGAGAGGTTTTTTGCCCTCCTAAGCCTGTCCCATCCTTGTCTGCATCAGAAACTAAAAACAACACTGTGCTACATCCTATTTTTTTCACCACCGTGGGTGTAACAAGTTTTTCCTTTATTGTCTTTCTGTTTCAGATTTCTTCTCCCTTTTCAGTGCCATCTACTACTACCAGCTATGCAGACAGAGTGCATGAAAAGGGTGTGTGGAATTACTTTGTAAGCCCAACCCAGATATTTTCAATTGTTCAGACTCTTCCAAGTTTAAAAATAAGCGGTTAGACTTGTTATGTGACACCGTTCATATATGTTTAATTTAGTTGTCATTTACCAAGACTATCAACATGCCAGGTATTCAGTGAAAGATTAAACTTTTAATTCATTATTTACTTTGAGAAAAGAAGCAGTGGTGAAATGAAATTCTCATTCTCCTCTTCCTACCCTTCCTGATGGGGAAAATCGTTATAGCAGGGCCTGTTGTGACAGGACAACGGGTAATGGTTTTAAACTAAAAGAGGGTAGATTTAGATTAGATAGAAGAAATTTCTTTTACAATGGCGGTGGTGAAACACCGGAACAGGTTGCCCAGAGAGGTGGTAAATGCCCAATCCCTGGAAATATTCAAAGTCAGGTTGGCTCAGACTCTGAGCAACCTGATGTAGTTGAAGATGTCCCAGCTCATTGCAGGCAGGTTGGACTAGTGACCTTTAAAGATCCCTTCCAACCCAAACCATTCTATGATTCTGTGATACCCTATCTTTCCGAACCTAATCCTGCAGTCAAGGACATCTGTGATGAAGCATAGTTTGCCTTTAACAGCAGCATGGTCAGGATAATTGGAATAAGGTTGATGCATTAATAAGTCTTTGTATATTGACAGAGAAGTGTCTTTATTAATGACTTGGACAGAGGTATTGAGTGCACCCTCAGCAAGTTCACGGACGACACCAAGCTGAGTGGTGTGGTTGACACGCCAGAGGGGTGAGATGCCATTCAGAGGGACCTGGACAGGCTTGAAAAATGGGCCTGTGAGAATCAAATGAAATTCAACAAGTCCAAGTGTAAGGTCCTGCATCTGTGTAGGAGCAACCCAAGATATGAGTATAGGCTGGAGAAGAACTCGTTGAGAACAGCTGTGCAGAGAAGGACTTGGGGGTCATGATAGACGAAAAGCTGGACATGAGCTGGCAATGTGCGCTTGCAGCTCAGATGTCCTGGGATGCATCAGGAGAGGCGTGACCAGCAGGTCTAAGGAGGTGATTCTGCCTCTCTATTTTGCCCTTGTAAGGCCCCATCTGGAGTACTGTGTACAGTTCTGGGCTCCTCAGCATAAAAAAGATGTGGACCTCTTGGAGCGGGTCCAGAGGAGGGCCACAAAGATGATCAAAGGGCTGGAGCACCTCCCCTATGAGGACAGGCTGAAGGAATTGGGGTTGTTCAGCCTGGAGAAGAGAAGGCTTAGAGGTGACCTTTCAGTACCTGAAAGGGGATTATAAGGCAGAAGGAGAGAGACTTTTCTCCTGGTCTGATTGCAAGAGGACACGGGGGAATGGCTACAAGCTGAAGGAGGAGAAATTTAGGCTGCTAGAGATTAGAAGGGGGTTCTTTACACAAAGGGTGGTGATGCACTGGAGCAGGTTGCCCAGAGAGGTTGTGGAGGCCCCATCCCTGGCAGTGTTTAAGGCCAGGCTGGATGTGGCCCTGGATGACCTGGTCTGGTGCATGGGGTGTCCCTGCCCATGGCAGGGGAGTTGGAACTAGATGATCTTTAAGGTCCCTTCCAACCTGAGCCATTCTATGATTCTATGACTGCTTGCAAATAGCATTTTGGTTAATCTCTATGTGTGTCCATACAAACACATACATATATGTATGTGTTTGATTCACTCAGGGGTGGACGTTCTGTGTTGCTGTTTATGTCATGCTTATGTTAGGAGACATCGGCTTTCAGGCATTCATTTGCTGCTGCACACAAAGCACAAAGAATGCATCATGTTTGATAGCAGAGAACAGGGGTTTTGACACTTGCAGGCTGGGCAGAAGCTTCAGTGGGGCTAAGGCTGGATACTGCTTACTTTCCTGCTCTTGGACTGGGTTAATGATTGCTTGGAGGCAGATGTGTGTGGGATGAGATGTGTACTCTGGTGCTCTGGGTAGCCTGTAGAGGAAGTTTTGGTGCCGGTAAAAAAACGAAAATTAAAATCTAGGTTCTGAGTAATGAAAGTTATGAGTGCTTTTGTTTAGTTCTGTCAATGTATGAGTCACATAGCAGTATTGTTTTGGGGTATGTCATGAGCATGTGATAGCCCACCTAGTGTTAAGGTTTTACATGGTTTGTTGTATCAAGATAAAAAGTGCTGCCAAAACTTTGAAATAGAGCTCTTGTAATGACGTGGCTTTTAAATAACCTGACCTCTTGAGTAGTGTACCTTTTGAAGGTAGAATTTTGTGGAAAAAAAATTGTTTTCTTTATATAAACCAGTTTTCTTTATATAAACAC